>CM035424.1:52196710-52456710 GCA_020310875.1 Ceratopteris richardii
GTTTCCAACTCATTGTACTTTCAAGGAAAAAAATCTGCTGTTCGAAAGGCTGCTGTAATAATTGGAGTTTTATACATTTAAACCAGCTCGACATCAAGTCATTATACACAATCGAATACCATTTTCAGTCGTTAAGAGGAAGAAAAGGAAAAATGGCAGCCTTCATGCAATCCATCTCCATTCTTTACCCCAAATAAAGCTACGGCACCTCATTATCTGCCTCAAGATGTGTGCATAGATGTTTGTCATCACACTGCCCATCAAATAAATCTATTCTTTAGCTTACTTGAAAAGTGGTTGATATTTGTCTGCTATCAAAAAAGAACACACAGTACATGTTAACTCAAGGCTTGAGTGACAATGAGCATCTGCGCAGTCTTTCACGAAATCCGAGAGCCGTGTGGAATCTGTAGGTGGCACGCACAAAGCCATAGCCAGCGTGCAAGCTACATACGCTACCCATAAAGAAGATGATCGTACAAAAAACACGCAAGTATTCCATTGAAATACAAACGGTTTTCAGGCTGCACATGATATACACTAGTTGTCGCAACCGAAATCTCGCGAATCAGACTCCAGCATCGTGAAATGTGTGATTTATGAATCCTCACACTTGAAGCAGGCCTGAGAATTCACAAATGCCATTATTCACAAATGCCAGAGAGAACAAAGAGGGCAAATGCGGCAAAGTGGTTTATCAAGGCTTGGTGCAATAGGGCTTGATCTTCAGAAATTCGAAAGACCTTACCGTGGTTGGCCTTCCCGGCTGGAAGGACATTGGGATCCTCACGCTTTTGTTCTCCCCCCACCCGGTGTCCCCTAAAGGCTCTAGCCTCGTGTGTTCCTTATGGAAGAGTTGGAACAAAGCCAAACAATTCATCAGAGTCAGTGATGAGTGGCAGTGGGCTGCGGGGATAAGACAAAATGACTCTATCTGGTTCCCGATCAGCGGCTTAAGGGAGGTGGAGTACTGGAACCTCCAAGCATCGAAGCGACTTTGGAACAAGGGATACAAACAATGGAAAGAGCTCTGGAAACAAGAGACCCGGCGAGTGGATTAGGTTTGAAGACTTAGATCCAAGACAAAGAATTTCTCTCGAAGAATGGACTCTTCTTCAAAATAGGTGTTTAGCATGGCACCACTCAACTACCCGCCTTCTCTGCGGAGAAGATCTTCCTTGCCTAGCCTAGAGGGCCTCAAATGGAGTAATGGTAAGAAACTATCCAGAATTCCCAACTTCAAAGAGAACTTAGACGTTCCTCACACTCTTAACAAGGTGTGGTCTCTTTCTTGGTCCAAACTTCGATGGGAACTTAAGTTCATGTCGATTTGGCACCCCCTTATTGAGATCAAGAAATCCGTTCTCATGTGGAAAATCTTGCATAAAGGTATCAGGTACAACACAAGGGCCAACAAAATTTATGGTGTGCCTCCATAGTGCAAGCGGTGCCATCGATGCATCGAAGACCTTGTTCACCTCTTCTTCGATTGCCCCGATTCCCGTGTTATCTGGCATCAAGTGACACGGATTCTACGTCTCTCGAACCAAATCAATTGGCAACAGGCGCTGTTGGGCGAGGGGGTTGGCTGCTCTGCTAGGCTGTGGAATGCCATCAGAGGCGAGACTCTTTGGAAAATCTGGAGGGAGCGATGTGCTGTCAACTTTGGCCAAACCCCAAAGGAATGGTAGATTGAGAAATCCTTGTTTCTTCTAGGTAAAAGAGTCTCCCGAGACAAGAGATCTCCTCCATTTAGACACCACTGTATTTATCTCCTCGTAGATAACAAGTTGAAACCCAAATGGGTCCCCCATGAAGGAGATGATAGTTTTGTACGTCTCAGTTGTAACGCCCTCTAGCTTACCGAACTTGTCCCCTACTTTGTGGGATTTTGGGGGGTCCCAAGGGCACTAGTCCCATCCACCTGTAACTTTTTTTCATTATTTTAATTGAAGTCCGGGAGATTAGGCCATGGCCGAACTTCCTTTTATTAAAAAAAAAAAAAGAGGGCAAATGCAGCACTGTGTGAGCGGGTTGAATACCTCAGCTCCACAATCCCTTCACAAGTATGTATAGATGGTTTACAAATCTCTGGATAATGCGAACTGAGCACAAATTATATAGTAATTTTTTTTGTAATGGAGATTCAATAGAAGCCTACTCCTTCGAGCTTTAACTTTGAAATTGTAATTGTACAATTGAATGAGCATAGAACACATGGAACATATCCACAAAGCAAGAGTGACTGTCTGAAAACAACAAGAGAGCACTGATTTCAACTGGAAATGTCATAGTTTACACTATGTTAAACCACAATGTCTTGGATTCAGTGAGGATTGAACCTTCACTTCAATTTACTTCAAGAGGGACAGGAGTCAAGGCCCAAACAATCCAACTAATGCGCACGGACAAATTACACGGTAATTAGTGTACTCTTCCTATGATGCGTTAAACTCGAAGTGAGAGTGCGTATTCACCTGTTGTGCCGCCGATTAATGTAGACCTATTATTGGAAGCTCATAATTTCTTCAACGGTAATCGATATTACTTGGGAAAAGGAGAACTTCAGGAGAAGTTTCATTTTTTATTTTCTGAGTCGGGATGGAAGTTGAAGAGCTATCCACTCAAAAAGAAATTTATTAGCCGCTTCATCTTGTAAGAAACATTTATACTACTACCCTCCCGATAGTCAACTGATCCAAAAAAAGAACAATGCTGTGAAATACCCAATACTCCGGATACAGGAGTGGTGAAAATTCAAGGACTTCTCACCTCCATAGCCCATAAAAGAGCCTCAACTCAGAAGAGTGTCCGCAGCTCAGAAAAGTGTCCGCAATCAGATCTGTCTCTCATTTTATCACTCGTAACATGTAACTCGAGCAGCGGAGCTCTAGATGTACCTGAGGTTGTCGTCAACACATACGGGCTTCCACATGCATGCTACTGTTCATGTTATTGTCAATTGAGTTATTCGCGGAGATAAATTGTTTTGCAAGCCCCTAGAATTACACTACCATGAAATCTGTTTTCTTGTGAACATCTTCATCCCTGTGATTCAGTACCAACGTCTTCATTCTCTGACTGGTTCAGAGTTACCATGCTCAATTCGTTTCTACGTGAGATTCTCACAGAGTAGATCTAAGCTACGCCTAAGACTGCCTAGGTGATGACAGCAATGAAGCGCCCCCAGATGCCACGCTACGGACAAATTCGAAGAGAGCGCAAACATATTCGAAGCTCAATTCCTGTATTTCAGTACCAACGTCCACATTCTTTGACTGGTTCAGTGTTCATATGCTCGATTCGTTTCTACTTGAGATCTTCAGAGAGCAAATCCAAGCTACGCCTAACACTGCCTAGTTGATGACAGCAATGAAGCGCCGCCAGATGCCAAGCTATGCACAAATTCGAAGGTAGCTACGCCTAAGACTGCCTAATTGATGACAGCAATGAAGCGCCCGCATACGGCAAGCCCCTAGAATAACAATACCATAAAACCTGTATATTTGTGAACATCTCCATCCCTGTAGTTCAGCACCAACGTCTTCATTCTTTGACTGGTTCAGTGTTACCATGCTCAATTCGTTTCTACTTGAGATTCTCACAGAGTAGATCTAAGCTACGCCTAAGACTGCCTAGTTGATGACAGCAATGAAGCGCCCCCAGATGACAAGCTGTGGACAAATTCGAAGATAGCGCAAACAAACGTGTCATCAAAATCGAAGATGAAAGATTTTTCAACGAAAAGAAACATTTCACAATGCAGAGTCTCGCAACATAGGAATGCCGTGCGCATGGTAAGCTGAGTTTTACAGCTCCTGTTATCAAGATAATCCATTGGATTCTACACCAATCAGAGTATTATTTCACCTTATGCTACCAGGCATATCCATGAGCTCAAAGGCAGACCTAACTCAACGCCAGCCTTCCCATAGACTCTATAAACGACCACTAAATTGTCACTTTCAACCACGGCAGATTGTGCTCCAGCAAACAGAGATGCACGTAGCATACGTTGCTTCCTACGTAGTGAAGAAGAAGCTCAACGAGTCCTCATTCGGGGCTCGCTGAACGCCTCGATGCCAAACAATTACTTTCATTTACAAGGAGCCCGCGTGAAATGTTTAAGGAGAAAAAAATCAGCTACGTTTCCAGGATTACTCTCCGACTAACAGACATCAACGCGCGAGACTGAACATGACATTATCTGCTTCGAGCACAAAATATTTTCTACGATTTTGGTCTAAAACAGGCTGCCGACAACGACAAATGGGCTCGACGTAGACGTCGAAATACTGTCAAAAATACAAGTACTGTTTATTGATCTTAGCGCAAAACCCATATAGGATAAACAAATTCATCTGACTGCAGTCCTACAATTTACAAGAAGAAAACAGGATCGAAGCTGATGCTCATGGGGTTGGATGATCACATGGTTCAAAATTCCCGGGTGCATTCGGGCGGAGCAGGAGAGTATCGAGCTACATCTTTGCAGTAATCATAAATCATGAAATTCCTTTTCACCCAGTTCAGACGACGTCTGTTGAAACCTTTCTGCTTGGGCATTCCACCAGTGGCGCTGATGTGATTCGATGCGGCGCGGACACAGGCAACGGCGCCAGCAGAGGAACTGGCGCGGCAAGCGTTGCTGGCGCTGAAACCGCGGTAGGAAGCTGCAAAAGGTCCATGGCTCCACTCGATCTTCACGGCACCACCCTGTGTGGCCCAGCTGTCGCCATTGAAGATGCTGGAAAACACACGCATGGGCTGGTTACGCATGTACGGCACGCCTACCGCCTCATTGTTGGAAAAGACGCGGATTGGGGTGCCATCGACAAGGAAGACGACACGGTAAGGCGACCAGCGCACAGAATATGTATGGAAATCTTTGGTCGGGTCGAACCAGAGAAAGATACGCTGCTCTCGTCCACCTATGCCGGAAGAAAACACATTCGTCTGCAAAGCATATGGCTGCCCGGAAGTGTTCCCTAAAAACTCGAAGTCAAGCTCGTCGTGGTTGCTTCCCTCTGAGGAAAGCTGCGATTTCCGTAGAGCATTGTCTCGTCAGATATTCACAATTACTATGCGAAAGATAGAATACCAAACATTCAGGCAATTACACGAGGCTTATTCACTACGACACTTACGTAGAACGTCGTTACTGTTCCAGCAGAATCTCCGGGGATTAGCTTCATCTCCATGTCGATGTTTCCGAAGAGGAAGCTGTCCTTGGAAGCAAAACCTGATCCTGAAATCCATAAACGCTGAATCAACAAAACTTGTCACACGTAGAAATGATCACCAGTCCTCTCTATCAAGATAAATCGTCGCAGATAACTTGCCTGTGTTCTGGTCGAGGACCAGCTGAAGAGCATCGCTGTTGACTTCGGGGAAACGGACATTGTTTGGTGCCCAGGTGACTACGAACTCATCACGGAAGCTACTGGCAGGAATGAAGTTACGTCTTGCAGCAGCGAAGACACTCGTAGTAAAGCAGCTGACTGTAAGGAGCATGGCAAGCGCACATTGCGCTCGATGACAGCGACAGAGATTCATCGTGTTCGAAACCTTGAAGATGTAAGAGATGAAGATGAAGCGCTGCCTTATGTGAGAGTACACAACGCAGATACACTAAGGGAGAGAGAGTCAATAGCTAAACACTGAGGAGTGTGTTTAGTATGCGGGCGCCGTCTGCGGAGAATGTCATTCACTATATATATGATCTAGTCGGCTAAACAAAGAGAGGGATAGAGAGAGAAAGAGAGAGAGAGAGAGACAATATCCGCGAAGGCTCGCGAGTCGCTTGCTTGTGAGGCGCCAGCTAAGAAAGCGCTCCTCCTCCCCTCTCTCATCAGATCTGTTCTCCTTAGCTGCAAACACGATAAAACTGATGCCATGACAGCTTGCTGGTCTGTCATTCGCATTTACGCGCACACTCAGCATTGCCAAGGGTCCCTCCGTCTGCATCACTAGTTACCAGTGAGCGTCGCCATGCAAGAAGAAGCCAAGGCGGAGCTCCATCCATGCCCTTTGTCGTGATAGAAATAAAATGATATTCGTAGTATCAAGTTACGCTCATGGTCATGAACATGAGGGTTCCTTTCGTGCTTCACAGGTCACGACTTGTACGCGGTTCCGAGGTCGCCCACATAAATTCATGAACTGCAGCAGGCTCCAACAAAAGGAAAACGGCTGAGCACTTGGCTGTCTATCTCGCTGGCCGGACTATTGCCAGCTCACCGTCTTTTTGGATGCCGTCAGTAAACATCCGCTATGTTTTGATTTCAATTTTCTACAGTGAATATTTAAATAGCAATGATAAAATTGTGAAGTCTAGTAATTATCAGAGTACGTAGGTTTTTTTTTGACAGAACAGAAAAGTAGTATTAAAAATGTCTAAAAAGAAGTCACATAGGAGTGTAAGCACTCCCATAGGAGTGCTATCTGATGCATTACATAAATGGATAATCTTCTTAATACCCAGGATAATCTTCTTAATACCCAGCTTACAGCAGTACAAAAAAAATTTTGGGGTTTTTGAAAAAACTCGTTGATTCTGTTCTTCCACATGTACCAGAGTATGTGGTTTTTGAGCAACTGTCAAAGTGGGATATCAAGCTTGTAGCAGGCGCCTAGTAAGATTTCCCTGTAGCCTAATGTTGGTAGGCCATTAATTGAGTAGTGAGGTTGATTCGGTACCAATAATCTTGAGCAGTGGGGCAGTTGATGAAAAGATGAGGGATATCTTCAAGTTTACCATAGAAACAGCATTGGCCATTGTTAATAATAACTTTTCTAGCTATGCTCCCTGTCCAGACACCTCTGTGTATAATGATCCACTGCAAATAGGATTGTTTGATAGAAGGAGGAAATGCCCAAATACATTGGAACATGTACTTCCACTGCTTGGGGGTCGAGTTGATATTCCAAGCTCTATTGAGCTTCTCTGTGATCACCTTTATTGATGTACTAGTCCTTTTGTACTATCCATAGATGTCCTCAACCAAAGAGACCAATTCAGTACTCCTATGAGATCTGCAATTAGCCATCCACTCCAACAACCTTTGTCTTCTCTCTTTCAGAAATTGCTTATGAGCAAGGGACAATCCATCAGAATTCATTATAAATTCACAAAAAAGTACAATGAATTCATTATAAATTCATCAGAACGTAAGTCTTTTTTTGACAGTACAATGAATTGAAAACACACTCACACACCCAACCTCATAAGGTAGAGGCACTCATCTTTGATAAAATCATAGATACAACCAAATCATCTTCCTCCGAGAGACTCAAGATGTCAAACCACTAGGCTACGCGGGCTTAGACATCTACAGTTGGAAATGCATGGTGTAGTGCCAAGGTATTAAGTCCGATAAACTCCTTTTGGAGTGAAGGTTCAACCTTCAATACCGTGACCTCAACTCTTGACCTTTTTTTTTTTTTTTTAAAGAAATTTGATCTGGCCATCAACTTTTTTTCTTTTCAAAAACAACAAAGTTGAAAGTTGAAAGTATTCTCCAAGCCTACGTACCAAGTGGTTTGACACCTTGAATCTTTGGGAGAAAGTCTTGAGTTCAACTCTTGGCTGGACATATTTGTGAGTTTCTCAAAGATGGGTGCCTTTACCTTACGAGGTTGGATGTGTGAGTGTGTTTCCCATTCATTATACTCAAAAAAAAAGTTGAGTATTGGCAAGGGTTTGCTTTTATTGGCATTGTTTCCAATCTTAATCTTAATCTATCAATGGGTGGCTATTAAATATAAGGAACCTTTAAACTATACTTTTTTTAGTATTTATGCTGCCTATAATACTTTTCATACGACTGCTTGTTGGGAGGAGCTTATTGGCTTAACAAGTGATATTATTTTTAAAAGGCATTTTAATATGGGCGTTAATCCTGATGATAGAGTAGGCAATAAAGACAATGTCCTACAAGGGAAGGGAGTAAGCAATAAAGACAATGTCCTACAAGGGAAGGAGAAACTTTGTTAGTGTCATATGATTGACACTCATATGAAAATTTGTTGGTTTCATATGATTGACACTTATGAGACTTTGTTGGTTTCATAAGAGGAATGTGAATGCCTATCTCTCTGCTAGGTTAGATAGAGTCTACATGAACACTAATAGGTATTAAGACCTTTGGCAAATTAATTAAGAAAGAGATCCTTCTCTTCAAATTTTTGACCATGTCCCTTTGATTACTAAACTCTATAGAGATTTTCTTGACGATAAACTAAGCAGGTTGGCGTCACATTGGTGCCTCCTTACTCAAAATCCCTTGTGTAAAAGACAAAACCAAGCTCATCTTTAGCAATCATTTCTCTTCTAGTTTATCCCCTTTTGTTGCTTGGGAGAGATCTATCATAGATATCCAGAAGCTTTACACATGTATAAGTTGAAGACCAAGGAAATTAGGTTTACAACAATGATGATGACTTTGAAAGAGATAGAGGCAATTACGGGAGCCACCATGAGCAACCCTAATTATTGTTCGAGGGTCCTTGATCTTCAGAAGTGATTGAGATATGAAGATTGCCTCTTGCTTGTGGTGCTCTTGTCACAGCAAAAGAATTCTGGGATTGCAAAGTTGATAAACCTACTAAGCATATGTTTGATCTGATGAGTAAAAATAAAAGTAAGATTCCATTCCTATGATGAAAAAGAGTTCACGAGGCTATGTTGTTACTATCAAGGAGAATTTACAAGAGTGTGTTAAATATTTGCCAATGTTTTCTCTAGGCCTCCCAAGTCGAGGGAACTAATCCAAAGAGCTAGGGAAAATATTGCCCTTAAAAGGAAGAAAATGATTCCTCAATCCCTAACTTCTATCCTAGACCATCACCTCTCTATTGGTGAGGTTAGAGAAACCATTACTAAATTGAGACCTTGCAAATCTCTTGGTTTTGATGGTATTCCAAATGAATTCTTCAGGAGCTTAATGATTTTCTAGTGTCCATCATTCTCTTGATTTGGCAAGAAGCTATGAGGAGAGGTACTCTTTCTACCTTCATCAATACTCGAGTGATTAAACTTGTTCATAAAGAAGGACCTAAGGATGACTTGAACAACTAGAGACCTATCTCTTCTCTCACTTCCATTTACAAAATCTTTGCCTCCTCATTGGATAGAAGACTTAGCCCCATTATGGATTGGATTATTTTGTGTGATCATAAAGGGTTCATTAAAGATAGGTATATTCTTGAAGCTATCATCTCCATCTAGAAAGGGCTTGATTTTTATGGTGAGAATAAGATCTATTGTGTCTGCTTTAAAGTTGATTTTGACGAATTCTATGATAGAATGGATCGAGATTTTGTCTTTCAATCTCTCCACGGCATTGGGGATGGTAGAAAGTTCATCATTCAGGAGTGGTTCACATAAAATGTAAAATTTGCAGCGTAGAAGGTAATGCTGAAATTTCTTGATATAATAGATGAGACCGAAATATTCACATTTAGTAAGGAATAATTGCATTTAGCAAGGGCTAATCAGTGGCTAGCATAGTAAATTGGACAGTACTATTTGTCCTGAAGTTGCATCAAAATGCTCCCAATGGCAATATCTGAGTCATCCACAAATATCTGAAAAGGGAAATCCCAATTCAAAGCTTGCAAGATAGGAGCTTGCATAAGGAGCCTCTTAAGTCAGAAAACTTGCATAACACTGCAGTCCACTAGAAGTCATTGTTGATATATTTAGGTAGTGATGTGTGTGAACACTCTAAGACTATTGGGGCACTTTTTTCCCTCTTTAGGAGGTTTTTTTTTCCCTGGCTTGTGTATATGCCTACTACCCTAGTGGGTCACTTATCTTTGTACATTCTAGTCGTAATACATTCAGTATTGTGTGTTGTGCTCCAAGCTTCTTCTTCTTCCTTGTGCTGTTTGCATGCTTTCGCATACCGCAAACTCCAACAATTGGTATCAAAGTAGGTCACCACTTCATCTAGGGCATCATCAACACCTATTCGATTATAGTCTCAGGATCGTATGAAATTTGGTGAGCATTCTCAAGATGATTAGGTGATCAAAACAGCTTTGCCTTGTGGTGCCAAAATTGCGATATGAGCTCGTTTCAACCTTCGAATGCACTGTCACAGTGCTTGTGCAGACTATTTCATCTTTTTATGCCAAAGATATATATAGGTTTCAATTCGCCAGTATAAGCATCTCAAAGTTTGCTACAGGTTTAGAAAAACTCGTCAAGGTAGTTTTGTTCAATGTTTTTAGATACAATCATTTTCCTGCATCATGGTATTTTAGTCAGTGGCCATGGCTGAAAGTAGTGATATATTTCATATGTTGGTTGTTGAGGATAAGTTGGATGGTACAAATTACCCATTGTGGGATTATATGATGCGTCATGTATTGGTCACAAAGGATTGTGTAATATTGTGTAGGGTGTTGAAAAACATCCTATTACACCTGCAAATACAGGTACTAAAGCTGATGTAGATGGCATTGAAGATGGTGATATTCTATAGATTCATGTTCGTGTTGTAGTTTCTATTGCGCCTACTATAGAGAAAATTTGTTGGGATGGTAGAGATGCTCAGGCACATGCATTGATAGACTTGTCTGTCAAACATGCCATTATTCCTCACATTCGCTCTTGCAGAACAACTAAAGATGCTTGGGATACACTTACCACTTTATACCAGGCAAGGAAAGAGGCTCATGTTGCTTACCTCCAAAAACAATTGGAGAGTAAAAACATGAATGAAGGAGATTCCATGGATAGTTTTTTGACAAAGATCAAAGATTTGAAGGAGTGGTTGATTTTTGTCAATGAAGTCTTGCCTAACAGTTCACTTGTGAGAGTTTTTCTTCTACTCTTTGTTTGATGATGAAAGTCAATCCAAATGCCTTAACATTTGAGGAGTTAGTCTCCGTTCTATTGTAGGAAGATCAGTCTAGGCACAAGAGGTCCATTATGTGTGTTGTAGATCAAGCTTTCCTAGCTAGTCAGAAGGGCAAAGGTAAATGGAGCTCTTCTACTAGTACGCAAAAATTTGATAATTTTGCACAATCAAAGAAGGATGATAGACATGACAAGAAAGCAGAAATCGTTTTGCAAGTACCATAAAGTAAATGATCATGTCATAAAGAACTGTCCAAAATTGGCTACAAAAGAGGCAAAGAAAAAAGAGGTTGGAATGGTTGTTGCAAAGCACTCTACACTGAAAATAGAGTTTGCTAATGTAGTGCAAAATGAAGAATGGGCGTTTACTATTGTTTGTAGTTTTGACCCATCTTCTCCTGAACATTGTATGTCTGTGGTAGACTCAAATGTTTGGTACTTTGACAGTGGGGCAACCAAACATATTACCTTGTAGCACAATTTCTTCACTTCACTCGAGCCTACCCCTATAGGGAAGACTATCACATGCACCAACAACTCCTCTTATCTTGTCATGGGAGTTGATAAGATCATTTTGACTACTAGTGCAAGAGAAAAAGGATTACGGCCACCACATGCTAGAGAGATGCCTCTCCTCCCAACCAAATGCCTCTATATATAGCTCTCTCCAGGGGACTGCCTTCTTGGGCAAGTGGATACTAACACCCATGTGTCAGCCATGTAACTACATGTGCGCCAAGTGTCCCAGTTAACTCAAGTGGATGCTTCTAGAAGTATCTAGATCTCTTTGGGCAAAATACTCTCCCCATGTCTCCCATGGGGATTGAACCCAAGACCTCTTCCTTCACATCCTTGAGACTTAACCACTAAGCTAAGTGGATCACTTGTTCAAAAGAGCACAAGACCTCCTAGTAAGTCTAAACTCGAGATCTTTGGTCATACACACGGATGACCAAACGGTGTCCGATTTCAGATCTGTCTAAACCGGCCAGACCCTTGGATCGTAGACTTACTTTATTACATTCTTCCCCCCTTGGAAAATATTTTCGTCCTTGAAAATAGAGCTATATACATACTATAGGCAACCCCCGAGCCTCATGTTCTAAAACTGGAAGAACATGGTCATGTTCTAGAATTGGAAGAACATGTCTCATCTCTGTGGTGGCATCCCTGCCCAAATGATTCAAAAAACTATCTGATTTTGCACTTTGATGAACTGATCAAAGTTCAAAATAGTGAGTGAATAATAAGGGTGGATCTAAAGACATCCCTGGCTAATTCACAGTTTCTGGATGTGCGATCTAGGCACAAACATGTGAACTAGCTGGATTCAAATTACTAGTCCATTGCTAGGCATGACTGGTGCATGGACTTAGTAATAAAGGTGGGATTCTTATCCCTCGCAAGTCTTTGAGAAATCTTGATTCACTTGAATTTGTTTTGAAGAAATTGAAGTTTGGTTTTCTCAAACATCTAACTTAGATGTTTGTACAATGGTTTACTCTAATCCAACAATTTCTTAATTTTTTCACCTGATTAGAGGACTACTTTGTCCAAATGGGTTACAAAATCCTATATAAACTGTAGGAGAAAGTTTACCATTTCTGTTGAGTCAACCATACTAACTTGATCAATTCAAATTCAAAATGAAAATTGTCCAACTTAGGACACTTTTCTCAAAAGAATTTAACTTAAAATTCTTGGGAATTGTCAATCTGATGAGCAATTTCTAACTTCCCTATTCTAGAGTATACTGGACTCTATGAAATCTTTTATGGTATAACTTAAAGCAAACTCAAATAAATAAGTCCACTTAGACTTATTTTCTTTTGAAGATTTGAAAAGGTTCTTGTATATAACATCTATCTAGGATGTTCAAGTTAGTTATCTAATTCTAACCGGCTAACCCTAGTCTTTTGCAAAAGGAATCAGATACATGTCTGAGCCTATTCCAAAAGTTTTGAAAAGCGGAAAGAAATAACTAAAACTCTATACAACCAATTCATACTTCGAAGATATGTAAATTTGCTATGAGTCAAAGGCTAGATGACCAAGGACTTTAACTTTTCAAAGATCTATTTCAACAGAGTATTGAAGCATTATCTTTATCTTTAAGAGAAATAAGCTGGATTCTCAAAAAGATGCAAAAAAAATAAAAAACATCATCCAACCACAAGATACAAGTGTGGTAACCAACATCAGTGTGTCGACCCACTGAGGTTCTGTTTGGTATTCAAATAATGCTTCACTTGAGACTAAGTTCAGGTCACATTCAGTCTTTTTGACTCCTAATCGTGAATGCAATTCTTGTGCATTTCTTTGAGTCAGAAGAGTGAATTTACCAAGTTACACTAGAAACTTGATGCTTGACTTAGTCAATTAAATCTTTAGTTGAAAAGATCAACTCAAAATCAAAGTCCAACTTCTTTTAGAAATTTATCAAATATTTCCGATCAATAACACTTAAGCTTGAAGTGTTCTATGAAGATCTTGGAAGTTACTTACTTCATATCTTTAGTTTCCTTAATCTTGAAGTTATCTTGAAGTATCGTAAGATACTACTTTCATCCTTTACGAATTAAACTTTCCTTGAAGTCTTAATTCCCTTGAGGATGAAACCTAACTTCAAAATCCAAACTAGGACTAAAAGATAATTATCATCCCATGGTCCGATGTCCCATACCATCTTTCCTACATCAATATGAGTATAAAATATGGTGTCCCATACCACCCTATTTTATATTCACATTAATGTGTGGGTGATTCTTATCCCAAAGTCTAAACATCTCTTGATATAGTACCTTATCTCTTCAATTCTTTTAGGAGAATTTTGAAGTTTCAGGCATTACCTCTAACTAGATATTCTAGGTTTTGATCCCTTCACATGATCCTGCCACGATCTTGTGCTTTACTTGAGGAACTTGAAAACCTTTTGACAGAATATCAATTCGTCTTTGCTAGGGTTTTCAAAATGCAAACCAATCAGAATTCCAAGTTCTTGAATTTCCCAAATTCAAGTTCAATTGGTTATTCTTGACCAATTTTGTAGCGACAAGAGCTTTTGACTTCTTGTCTTTAGATTCCTTTCTACTAATGCTTTTAGGTACCTGTCCTGGCCAGGACTTTTATAGGAATCTCTCTGCTGCTTAAGTCTAAGCATCCGCTCATGCTTTTTGGATTTGTATCGAAATCCCTTTAAGGATAGGCAAACACTTATGTTTTACCTTCCACACACTTAAGTACCGTCTTCACTGTTGCATACTACAATTTTGGAATTCCTTCACTCTGTTCATACTTGGAACAGCTTACTCTTTTTCACATTTTTTTCCATTGGATAAATGGAACTTGAGTGAATAATTCCTAACGGAATTTTTACTGCCAATACTTGGGCAATATGCAGAGTAGTTCTATTCGCACATTCTTGGACAATCATGGCCAAGTTTGATCAAGTCTGGTTGATTCAAATAAAGACTTAGTCTTTATCTTTAAGATCTCTTAAACTATCTTAAGCTTCTTTGCTTACCTGCAGGATTTTACAGATCTTTCCCTCAACTTAAGTCCAAGCATTTTCTAATGCTTTTCAGATTCCAAAGCTAAGAATCTCTGATATACCTTTAGGTTATATCACTATTTGGACTTAAATACCAAAATTGGTGGTTAGGGATTTGTTGGGAACTACTTGCTATAAAACTTCTCTTGAAAGATGCTAGTCTTACATCAGGGGAGATTTTTCTTTCAAGGACTTTTTGATTCCTACCAAGGAATCAAGTAATACTAAGCTAATGAAAATTGTCTTTAGGAAATATCATGATTTCCTAAGATATATCTGTTTTCAAAAATGAAAATAATTTGAATCATTTCATTAATTGTCATGGCTTTAGGAAATTACTTGATTCCTAAAGATCAATTAATCTATGTCTTGGTTTTTTTTTTAAGCCTTGAGTTAGCTCAAAAGAATCAAGCAAGTTTCCTTCAAAAGTTTTCGCGTCGATTAAGGACCTTGCATCATGCCTCGAGATGCATTTCTGGAAACTAACATCTATGAACACTAGAGTTCCAAGGATTCTAGAAGTTTAATACTTCTACTTATTTTCATCAATGTTTGATGAATATTAAAGTATTAAACCTTCCAAAATTTATTGAACTTACAAGTTCAATTGGTTTGAGTTTCAACAGAAACTTCCCTACTTGGGTGCATGAACATGAACATCGAAAAACAACTAAATCCATGTTAGTTGCTAAGAATGTCTAGGTTTCTTCCCAAACTTAGACTGAGCACGCACATTGGAAAGTAGCTCTATTTTCTTGGCATCTTAATGACAAGAAAAAATGAATACTTACTTTCAACATGCTTTCTTTTTCTCAAAAAGACTCCTACTAAGTGGTACCTATGTATCACTTTTTTGGAAAAAATAGACTAGATACTTAGTTGCATGATGGTCAAGATCCTTGCAACTAGGTAATTTTCTATTTTTCCCACCTAGCTAAGTCAAGTTAGAAAAAGAAAGGAATGAAAGTATATGTGTTCAACTACTTACCAAAAGATCATGCGTATGCACATGCATCTAATTGCATGCAAATGCATGTTCATGTATGCGAATGCCCATTCTTGGGTGTAAATGCATGTGAGTACATGCAAGAGTAATGAACTTAAGCAAATCTCAAGCTTATTAGGTATGCAAACAAGCATCCTTGCAAAAACAACCTGCTTGTTATTCTGGAAAAAGGTGATTATTCAAGTGCATGAACTGGAGAATTAGCTACCTTTCCCAAGCAAGTGCGAACTTATGTGCATAAAACATTCTTTTATGCACAAATAATCTTTTCATTTTTGTGCATGAATGGAAATAGAAATTTCAATTGCATACCTAAAACTGAAAAGTACTTATATACTTTTGTGTCATTTCAATACCGTTTAGTTCTCTAATTAGCTTTCATGTTAAGATAATCATAATTGGACTATGTTTTTAGTCCAAATTAATGCATCCTAAATGAAAGCATTCGAGCAAACAAATATCAAAATGAAAACATAATTTGGAAAATACTTAGCTCCACATAGAGCTATGTCCTTCCCTTGATCCTTTGGAAGAGTGATTCATTCTTTAAAGACTTTGGCTCGAATTCAAAGTTGGCTTGACTTTTGATCACCAAAGGCCTCTGGATCTTTACTTCACAGCTCTACTTCCGATCTTCTCCATGAATGGATGGAGTGAGATCTCTGCCTCGATACCAACATGGGTTCGAGTCTTGCATACGACCCTCTGAAAAAGACGTCCTACTTTTGTTCATTTGAAAGTTACATCTACAGAAATAATACTTATTGAACTTCTCAAGACTGTTCGCTGTCATTGGCTTTGTGATCTCTTGGATAGTGCAGTGAGCTTGACCGCGAGGGACCTGAGATCGATCCCTATAGATGCCAGTTAATAGAAGACTATCTGCTGAAAGTACGTGCGACGTGATAACTGTTTTCATTTTGGATCTTTTCACCGGCTACAAAGTTGTCTCCTGGAGGTGGACATGGCGGTTATTGCAAGAACCTTCTATATAAGTCACGCGGGTTCAATCCCTGTGCACGTGGCAGAAGTTCTATACTGCTTTTTGCTCAATAAGGCTGTCTTCAGCGTCAAACAATATAAATTTTGAATGCGGAGAACTCACTAACTGCGCTGGGCTTTGCGGTTAGCCGAGCAACCCATCTAGCTAGAGGACAAGAGATCGAATACTCAGTCGGCCATAGCATGAAGAATTTTTCTCTTTTCTTTGGCCTCTAGATGAGGTCTCTTTGGTGCTAAACTGAAAATAAAGATTTCGGGGCGCCGTTATAGTACGAACAGCACTTGGTGATCGTGGAATAGAATGCAGTTGATGAACATAAGAGTAAAAAGTCACTCATGGAAATGGTGAGTTGTATAGTCAAGAGTTAGGCTTTACCACATAGTTTCTGGCTTGAGGCTATTATGTATGTAGCATATGTAGTTAACAGGTGTCCCACTAAAGCATTGCAGTCTATCACTCCATATGAGGCTTGGCATGGTCGTAAGCCATCTACTGCTCACCTGTATGTTTTCGGTTGTCTGGAATATGCATTAGTGTCTGAAGAACATTATAGGAAATTGGATGATAAAGTAGTAAAATGTATTTTTGTTGGGTACATCTATGAAAGCAAAGGTTTTTGTCTGTATCATCCACATACTAAATGCATTTTGGTTAGCCGTGATGTTGTTTTTGTGGAAGATGCTATTCAGCCTTTACTTTCATGTACGAAGGAGACATCTATTAGAACCAAAGACATGTATGATACTTTACTCACTCTTTTTACAGGTGAACAATCTAGTGCTTGTCCTAATGAGGCAACTTCTTAACCATTTCAAGTTTCATGTGATGATGTAGATCATTCCATTTGTGATGCAAATTTACATGATGCACTTGTTGATGAGAGCTAATATTGAGGAGGAAAAAACTATGCCAAAATGGTTGGTGTAGACTTTGCTTGATAGCAAATTAGATGCATTTGTGCCATACCATACTCGTTCAGGCTCTCATAGTGCCTCTTTTGCATCAAATTGCTATGATATGGCTCCCTTTAGTCTTTGTAATGAGAATGAGCCTGTTTCGTTTGATGAAGCATGAAATTCTGAAAATTGGATGGGTGCTATGCAATCTAAATATGGTGCTATCATGAAAAATGGTACCTCATCTTTTTGTGACTTTCCTCCTGGCAAGAAGGGCATTCATACTAAGTGGGTATACAAGCTAAAGTGTAAGCATGATTAAACAGTTGACAGGTATAAGTCTAGGCTTGTTGCAAAGGGTGTGTTGATATATTAGGTAGTGATATGTGTGAACACTCTAGGACTGCTGGGGTACTTTTTCCCCTCTTTAGGAGGCTTTTTTCGTCGGGCTTGTATATATGCTTATTACCCTAGCGGGCTACTTATCTTTGTACATTCTAGTGGTAATACATTCAATACTATATGTTGTGCTCCAAGCTTCTTCTTCTTCCTTGTGTTGTTCATGTGCTTCCACAGACATCTAACTCCAGCAATTGGTATCAGAGCAGGTTTTCGCTTCATTTAGGACATCATCGACACTTCTCTGATTGTAGTCTCACAATCACACGAAATTTGGTGAGCATACTCAGGGTGAGGTGAGCTCATTTCGGCCTCCAAATGCACTATCATAGTGCTTGTGTAGGTTATTTTGTCTTTTTGTGCCAAAGGTAGATACTAGTTTCAGTTCACCAATATAAGCATCTCGAAGTTTGTTAAAGCCTTAGCAAGATTTATCTGGGCATTTTTGTTCAAATTTTTAAGATACAATCAATTTTCTATACAGGTATTTTAGTCATCGGCCATGGCTGAAAGTAGTGATGTATTTTTTATGTTGGCTATTGAGGATAAGTTGGATGGTACGGATTACCCATTGTAGGCTTATATGATGCATCATGTATTGGTCACAAAAGGACTATGGAATATTGTGCAAGGTGTTGAAAGACATCTTGTTACACCTGCGAATATAGGTATTGCAAATACAAGTGCTGGAGCTAATGGAGATGGTGCCGAAGATGATAATATTCTACAGATTCCTATTCATTCTATTGTTTCTATTGCACCTATTGTAGAGCAAATTCATTGGGATGGCAGAGATGCTCAACCACAATCATTGATAGCTTTGTCTATCAAACATGCCATTATTCCTCACATTCGCTTTTGCAAAACAACTAAGGATGCTTGGTATACACTTATCACATTGTACCAAGCCAAGAATGAGGCTCGTGTTTCTTACCTCCGAAAACAATTGGAGAGTGAGCACATGAATGAAGGTGATTCTATAGACAATCTTCTCACAAAGATCAAGGATTTGAAAGAATAGTTGATTTTTGCTGATGAAGGTATACCAGATAGATCACTTGTGCAGACTATTTTGAATGTTCTTCCTGACTCATATCAGAGTTTTGCTTCTACTCTTTGTTTGATGATGAAAGGCAATCCAAATGTCTTGTCATTTGAGGAGTTAGTCTTTGTTCTATTGCAGGAAGATCAATCTAGGCAGAACAAGTTTATTATTCATGTTGCATATCAAGCTTTCCTGGCTCGTCAGAAGGGCAAAGGAAAATGGAGCTCTTCTACTAGTAAGCAGAAATTTGCAAATGCTGCACATTTGAAGAAGGAAGACATAGATGAGAAGAATTGAGAAAAGCAAAAATTGTTTTGCAAATACTGTAAAGCAAATGATCATGTCATTAAGAGCTGTCCAAAACTAGCTGCTAAAGAGGCAAAGAAGAAAGAGGCCAGAATGGTTGTTGCAGAGGCCTCTACACCGAAAACATAGTCTACTAATCTTGTGTTGGAAGAAGAATGGGTGTTTACTACTGTTTGCAATTTTGACCCATCTTCTCATGAACACTGCATGTCTACAGTAGACTAAGATGTTTGGTACTTTGATAGTGGGGCAACCAAAAATATTAATGTGCAGCATAGTTTCTTCTTTCACTCAAGCCTGTCCCTACGTGGAATACTCTTACAAGCATCAACAACTCCTCTTATCCTGTTATGGGAGCTGGCATTTTCTATCATGGGCTATATAAACTCATAGACTATGAAAGGCTTGTAAATGATTTGGCATGTGCAGTACATGATTCTCAGGCTATGTCAGATGCAAAGCTTTGGCATGCACGCTTTTGTCATTTGAATTTTGCTAGTTTTCTATGCATGCAAAAGTTTGAAATGGTGTCCTCTTTGGCCAAACTTGAGGCACCCAGAAAACATGTTTGTGAAGGTTGTATTTTGGGCAAAATGTAGTGTTCTTCCTTTCCAAAAGATGGTTCAGTTCGGGCTACTCAGAAATTGGAGCTTGTACATAGTGATGTATGTGGTCCTATGCAGACACCTTCTTTTGGGAACTATCTTTACTTTGTGACGTTCATTGATGATTTTTCTAGGCATGCATGGGCATATCCAAAGTCCGAAGTGTTTATGTGCTTAAAATAGTTTCTTGTTTTGGCTAAAAATATCTCAACATGTAAAATGGGCACCCTTTGTTCTGATCGAGGGCGGGAATATAAGTCTTCTTACTTTAATTCATTTTTGGCTGAACATGGGATAAAACATCAATGTACAGTGTTGTATACACCTCAACAAAATGGAGTTGTTGAAGGGAGGAATAGGTCACTCATGGAGATGGCCACGTGTATGGTCAAGAGTCAGGCTTTACCACATAGTTTCTGGCTTGAGGCTATCATGTGTGCAACATATGTACCTAACAGGTGTCCCACTAAAGTGCTACAATCTATCACTCCATATGAGGCTTGGCATGGTCGCAAGCCATATGTTGTGCATTTGCATGTTTTTGGTTGTCTGGCATATGCATTAGTGCCTGAACAACATCGCAGAAAATTGGATGATAAAGCAGTAAAATTTTGTTGGGTACAATTCTAAAAGTAAAGGCTATCGTCTGTATCATCCACAGACTAAACACATTCTAGTTAGCCGTGATGTTGTTTTTGTGGAAGATGCTATTCATCCATTGCTTTCATGTACTAAGGAGACATGTGTTAGCTCTAAAGACATGTATGATACTTTGCTGCCTCTTTTTATAGGTGGACAGTCTAGTGCTAGTCCTAATGAGGCAACTTCTCAACCTTTGCAGGTTACATGTGATGATGTAGATCATTCCATTTTTGATGCAGATTGACATGGTGCACTTGTTGATGAGAGAGCTGATATTGAGCAAGAAAAAACTATCCCAAAATGGCTCTCATAGTGCCTCTTTTGCATCAGATTGCTATTCTATGCCTGCCTCTAGTCTCGATGATGATACTAAAGCTGTTTTGTTTCATGAAGCACAAAATTTTGAACCTTGAATGGCTCCAATGCAATCTGAATATGATGCTACCATGAAAAATGGTACCTAGTCTTTATGTGACTTGCCTCCTGGCAAGAAGGCCATTGGCACTAAGTGGGTATACAAGCTCAAGTGTAAACATGATGGAACAGTTGATAGGTATAAGGCTCAACTTGTTGCAAAGGGTTATGCACAAGAAAGAGGCATTGATTTTGATGAAACCTTTGATCCTACTTGTCAAATGACTACTGTTCGCAGCATCTATGCACTTGCAACTCATCATGGTTGGAATGTACATCATTTGGACATTAAAACAACATTTTTGAATGGTGACTTGCATGAAGAAGTGTATGTTTTTCAGCCCAGTGGCTTTGTGCAAAAAGGGCATGAAAACCAGGTGTGCAGGTTAAAGAAGGCATTATATGGTTTAAAGCAAGCACCACACGCTTTGTATGAAAAGATACATGCCTATCTCATTGCACATGGTTTTGAGAAATAGTCCAACTGAAAGCACCTTATATGTTTATGTGTGCTAATGATGTGCTTTTGATCATTGTGGTGTACGTTGATGACATGCTGGTCACAAGTTCTCATGACACGCATATTGTTGATTTCAAGGCTGATTTGCATGCCTCATTTGAGATGTCTGATTTGGGGCATTTCCATCACTATTTGGGCATTCAATTTATACAAGTTGATGGTGGAATGGACTTGTGTCAAACGAAATATATTGACACATTATTGCAAAGTTTTGGCCTTGAAGACTATAAGCCTATTGCCACTCCTATGGAGACAGGTTTACAATTAAGTCTTCATGATGTTGGAGATGCATTTGATGTTGTTCTCTATCAGCAGGTTGTTCGATGCTTGATTTACTTATGCATTACTCGATCAGATATTCAGTTTTTTGTCTCACAGATGAGCGAGTTTATGCATTGCCCAAGTGTCAAGCATTGGTAGGTGGTTAAGCGCATCTTTCACTACTTGAGTGGTACTAGGCCACTTGGGTTGTTTTATCCCAAGGGGGATCACTACCACCAGATTTGCATGCTTTTTCTGACAGTGATTGGGCTGGTTGTTATGACACTCGTGTGTCCACCAATGGTCTTTGCTTCATGCTTGGTAGCTCATGTATATCTTCTTTGAGCAAGAAGCAGCCTACTGTGGCCACTTCCAGTTGTGAGGATGAGTATAGGGCAGCTTTCATAGCGATTGTTGAGTGTGTGTGGCTCACACGCCTTAAGGCTGATTTGGGTGTTGGTCAATCTTCTGCCACCATCTTCAGTGACAGTCAGAGCGCATTGGCAGTTGCGAGGAACCCTGTGTTCCATGCTCGCACTAAGCACATTGAGGTGCATTATCATTATGTCATGGAGAGGTTCTTTGCCGGGGAGATCAGCTTGGCATATGTGCCCATGCAGGAGAACATTGTAGACCTTTTTACAAAGGCTCTGCCTACGAAGAACTTTGAAGCTTTTTGCAAAGCTTTGGGCTTACTTCTTTTTGTGGATTGATTCCACATAGCTTGGCACTTCCTTATACATGAGTGCCAAATTCCTTGTTCACCACATCACTCCCAGGGGGGATTTGTTGATATATTTAGGTCACCAGGGCACTTTTTTCCCTCTTTAGGAGGTTTTTTTCCCCCGACTTGTATATACGCTTATTGACCTACTGAGCTACTTATCTTTGTACATTCTAGTGGTAATACATTCAGTATTGTATGTTATGCCCCAAGCTTCTTCTTCTTCTTTGTGTTGTTCGCATGCTTCTGCAGATGTATAACTCCAACACTATGCACTTGTAGCTCATACTGGTTGGAATGTACATCAGTTGGACATTAAATTTGCATTTTTTAATGGTGACTTGCATGAAGAAATGTATATTTTTAAGCCTCATGGATTTGTATAGAAAGGGCATGAAAAACAAGTATGTAGGTTGAAGAATGCGTTATATGGTTTAAAGCAAGCACCATGTGCTTGGTATGAAAAAATGCATGCATATCTGATTGCACATGGTTTTGAGAACACTCCCACTGAAAGAACCTTATATGTTAAGCATGCTAATGATGTGCTTCTGATCATTGTTGTATATGTTGATGACATGCTGCTCATTGGTCCTCATGACAAGCATATTTTTTTATTTTAAGGCTGATTTGCATGCCTCATTGGAGATTTCTGATTTGGGGCATTTGCATCATTATTTGGGCATTTACTTTATGCAAGTTGATGGTGGAATGGCTTTGTGTCAAATGAAATATATTGACACATTATCGTAACATTTTGGCCTTGAAGACTATAAACCTATTGCCATTCCTATGGAGAAAAGTTTATGATTGAGTCTCCATGATGCTGGAGATGCATTTGATGATGTTCTTTATCAGCAGGCTATTGGATGCTTGATTTACTTATGCATTACTTGGCCATATATTCAATTTGTTGTCTCACAGATGAGTAGGTTTATGCATTGCCTAGGTGTCAAGCATTGGTAGATGGTTACGCACATCTTTCAGTACTTGAGTGGTACCCGATAACTTGGATTGTTTTATCCCAAGGGGGGATCACTACCGCCAGATTTACATGGTTGTTCTGACTCTGACTGGGCTGGTTGCTATGACACTCGTGTGTCCACTAGTGGCTTTTGCTTCATGCTTGGTAGCTCATGTATATCTTGGTTGAGCAAGAAGCAACCTACTATGGCCACTTCCAGTTGTGAGATTGAGTATAGGGTAGCTCTGTTTATGCATGAACCACTAGAAGAGGAAAAGGAGGAAGATTTAGAATCCATCACTATGGATCCCTTTTGTGATTTGGAGGAAGATTACTTGTATCTTTCAATGCAAAATCCCACAAAATAAATGGGTGCAAGAAGGAGATATTGGTAACCACTCAAGAAGAAATGGAGGAAAAGAAAAAGAGATGAAAGAAATGCACAATAATAGAGGATGAAGAGAAAGAGTCATTATTCAAAGTGCCTGAGAACTTAAAAAAATATGAAATCGAGGATAGGAAAATTATGGTAAGGATGCCAAAAAGAGAAACCCTCATCGAATAATCTTACAACAACAAAGATATTGCCAAGAAAATCATAGTGACAATTGACGATTATGAAGAATGAACCACATATATAGGAAACAACCTAAATCTGAAAAGGAAGAAGAGTTAATAAACCTCTTGCAAGAATACATAGATGTATTCACTTGGATGTAAAAAGATTTGGAAGGAGTAGATATAGAAATTTTCTCACACAGGACCCTAATGTGGAGGTCTATCAAGGATGACACACACAAAAGGGAGGGAAGTCTTGCCACACAAGATCAAGCACATAGACGTGAAAATTCAAGCACTCATAGATGCTAGGGAAGTACTTGAAATAAGGCTCACAATTTAAAATAAGAGAGAACATTTAATTCATTGTAAAACAATGCATTTTATCACTACCTCATTGTATAAAATCTCCATTTTGTAAATAGATGCTCCATTTTGTTCAAGCCAAGGTGTCCTCAAGATTGAGGAGGTTAGGTAGAAGCCACATTTTAAAATTTTTATTTTTTGGATCTCGTTTGAGCCCTCAAATTAGTAACATAACATAGTTTTTAACTATGTTAGACACTAGGTTTGAAATTCGCCAAAATTCAAAAGGAGCCGGAGAGCTCATTTTTTTATGTTCACTTTTTGGGAAGGATCTAAAAAAAATCATTTGGGAAGAAGGAACAAACAACGATGGACAAACCAACATGCAAAAATTTAGCATTAATGTGGAACATGATATGATGGAAGATGGAGGATCAAATGATAAAATAAGAAGAAGAATTTTTTGGCATGGTCGGAAACAGGTAAATCAATTCCTTGCTATGTAATTTCTCTATATGTGATAAGTACAAAAGATCGTGAAGAAAAAGAAAAGACCATACAAGAGACTTGATTTGATGAGCGTATAATAGGTCATAAGAGAGGGAAGAAACCACCTCTCAAGTGCAACATAGATGAAGCCGATTCAATTCTTAGAAGGAAACTACTTGCAAGTTTAAGCAACCTAGTGAAGACATTTTTTTTTCAATTCACTAAATTCCTATAGCATGGATGCAAGAAAAGCAAGAAGAAATTGATATTCAAAGTGCTCCTGTATATAACACTAGGACTATGTGGAGGAAAGTTATGGAAGATGGAAAAGATGATGAAGAGCCTTCTGACACATTGATGGAACAAAACCCAATCAAAGATATTGAGCTACACAACAAAGACAACCCTCATCCTATACATGTGGCCACATGGTTGTGGAACTATCTTGACTTGCTCCCAAAGGTAATTGCTTTTATGAAAGTTTATGTTGACATATTTTCATGGCATTATAAGGATTTTGAAGGAGTGCTCACATGTTTTGAGAACAAAGGATTCCATTGGTAGAAGGAGCCAAACCAGTAAGGGGTAAAAGCTGCATGTTGAATCTAAAGTATGTTGTTTAGTTTTTTCGTGTTTTTTTAGGATTTGTTGCATTATTTTCACTTTTTTTCCTTATATTAATGAAATAAACTACTCTCAAGTGCATTCACACTTTTCACTTCCTTGAGGATTTTCTAAGTTTAATTTTTATTTATGTGTCTAAACATGAGAACATCACATTAATAGTTTATGTACTTTAGGATTAGGAAAAGTTGCTCTCTTGAAAAGTCACACGTGTAAGTTCATGATTGATGCTTGATCTCACACTCTAAGTATCACACTTACCTCTAACACAGTGTTCTAAGTCTAGATTTTCATTGCACTTACCTCTTGGCATAATGCCCCAAGTACAAATTTGTTCCACATTTCCAAAGTTTCACTTTTCACGAAAATTTCACATAAAAATATCAACAAAGTCTCTATGAAGAGAGGTGATAGGGTATAGATAGAGATGAGTGGGTGTTTGCAAAAACTTGCTCTACACCAATCAATGTAGATTTTGGAATGTCTAATATATTTCCTTAGCTTCCAAAGTATGTATAAAACTCCACTAGGTCCTTTGGAACATCATTCTCAAATGATTGCATCAAAACATATAGTTTGCACTTCATAATGTTTGAAGAAACCTTCTATTTTGGTAAGTGAAGGTCACAATAAAATGCCCAGAGCTCATAGCTTGGTACAAAGTGATTAGGTATGTTTTTCACACACCTAATTGAAGTGTCTAGCTAACTAAATAAAGTCATACTAGGAATTTAGTTGGACTATATATTGAGCAATAAGTATAACAAATATGGGGGTCACCCTGAATTTTTAGGAACAAGAAGTGTAGACAAAGTCACATTCAAACTTTATAACTTGAAATATATTCATCCAAATTTGATGAAACTTTGTATGTATATGTAAAACACTCCTATAAACGGATCCAATTAAAAGTTTGGAGAATTAATACTCACACATAGAGGAATGAACCACACATATTGACTGTGTACCTCAAGGTACTATAGCAGCACATAGAGATTGAATAATGAAGATATATGAATCATAATGTGTATTGATATAGTAGATATGATACAAGAGGAATATGAAGGACTACTCTCACGTGAAGTGAGCACAATGTGAGCTCATAAATTGAGCTCAAATCTTTCATAATAGTTGTATATCCTGCAACTAAGAGGTGGCCTTTGTATACATCTTTTTTAATTTCAATATGGTGAGTTATCCACCTAAAAATAAAGTTTAAATTTATGAGTGATTTGACTTTGAATCCCAACTAAAACGATCGTGGAAATGGGCTCCCTCATTTTATGAGAGTCCTTCCACTTTTGGATTTTACAATTGATCAAGATAAGTACATAGCTTTTTATCTTTGGAACTTTACAACATATGTTCACATGGCCATGTCTATGTGAGACAACTTATGAGAGTATCCCGTGAGCTAAAGCAAAGCCCTTAGGCTTGTTTTTCTGCACCAATAGCTCCCCTTCAAGCATAAGAAGCTTGAGTATTTAATCCTTTAAAATGTCTTGCAATCCAATCATTGTTTGGACCTATTTAGTTTCCCTTAATACAATTCCTTTGTCATCATATCTGCACATTGTTGATGAGTTGATACTTATGATAATTGAATCTCCTTATTTTTAATATTTTCCCTAACATAATGTTAATGCAATTCTATGTGCCTCGTCCTGGCATGATCGATTTAGTTAGCAGCAAGATGCAATGAACTGATATTATCTCCAAAGATATGAGGAGTAATGACTTATGACCTAAATTAGAGTACAAGGTCTTAATCCATATTGCTTCATGAGTTGTAGTCATAGGTACTCTATATTCAACCTCAATTGATGAGATTGGAACAAAGGGTTGCTTCTTTGAGGACCATGAAATGAATTTTGTACCTCTGAAGGTGATCTACCTAGATGTACTTCTGTTATCATCTTTAGATCCTTCCCAATCTACATCAAAAAATATCTTAATATCTATATCAGAAGTATAAGGATAATACAGACCTTCGTTGATGGTTCCCTTTAGATGTTTTAGGATTCTTTTTACTACTTAAATATGGGGCTTCCTTGGAATATGCATGAATTGACTTAAGTCACTTACTCCATAGCAAATGTCAACCCTTGTTAATGTAGCATAGTTCAAGCTAACAACTAAAATTTGATAGCTAGTTACATCCTCTATTTGCTCTCCTTCATGAGCACTTAAATTCAAGTTCATCTCCATAAGTATACTTGCAATCTTTGAATTCTCCATTTTGAATTTGAGAAGCATGTCTTTGATATAATTTTTCTAAGTGAAATACATACCCTTTTCTATGTATAGCACTTCCAGGGAGAATGTGAGTACATCTAGATAAGTGATTTTGAATTCCTCTTTCAGTTGAAGCTTGATCTTCCTTATTCCTTCAGCATCATTACCACTGCAACAGATCGAGCATATACCTAGGTTTTTACCAAGGGAAATGAACACGCCTATTTTTGCCCCGACATCCTTGTAGATGTCGGTATGCATGTCGGTACTAAAGTGTCGGTATGCACGTCGGTACTAAAGCATCGGTATGCACGTCGGTACTAAAGCATCGGTATGCACGTCCGCATGTGTGCCGGTATGGGCATCGGTATGAGCGTTGGTATGGGCATCGATATATGCGTCTGTATGGGCGTCGGTATTATCGACTCCCATATTGGCGCCGATACTGACACCTCTGTTGGGTGTACCATCGCGTATACTGTCGCTCGCTGGGTGTACCGATGCTTATTCTGATGACATTATTGGGAGTACCATCACGTATACCGATGACCATATTTGCAAAAAAAAATTTGGGTAGAGTGTGTTGTCTTTTGCTACAACAACATTACCATGATATTACTTAACAAAAGACAATACACTCTGCCCAAAAGAAATTGAGTACATGTGATGTGTACTCTAATATCAACCGAAATATGATTTCATAAAATAAAATATTATTGGACACAAAAGAGATAATCAAAACGAACCATGAACCATGTACAAAAAAAGTTATATATTTCATGAATGAACCATGTACAAGAGTGTGGTAAACCACTGTCATATATGACGCTTTTACAAAATGTGGCAAATAAATGCATTGCCATACAAAAATCAAATACAAAATTTTGGTGTGCCACTGTCATACACATGCAAAGAACATTCCATATCAACAGTCTTGCAACAAAGAACATTGATCGAATGAGATAAATTCACATGAAATTTACAAACAACAAGTAAAAACCAAGTTTATAAATTAATCACCTTATCACAAACACTCCCATGAAATGATCGCACCGCGTCCCTCCGAGTCCTCCAATAGTGCAATCAATCCATGACGATATCCATAAGCCTCCTCCATTCGTGTTGGAGGGCGACCCATTGCTAGCTCCTATAACAAATATACAAAACATTAGAGGAACATACATGAGAAACTTAACACAAATAACTCAATAAATGAAATGGTACTTACAAACTCATGAGGCATCGTGTCATATCCACTACTGCCCAAATGTGACGGTCCAACTATATCTAAACGTGTGGCTGTGGCATCTCGTTGCTCGTGATATCGGTCAAGAGTCTACTGCTGCTCGTTGCGAATCATATCCCACTCCTCAGCATCTAACCATACAGGCTTTGGTAAGCCTGCTCTAAAAGCATCACGAGCCTCGGATCGTCGAGGGGACATAACCTCACGTGTGGTGTGCAGAATCCACTTTGAACTGACAAGAGACTGTCCATCGGCTGGTCCGAACTCGTGATAAATCGTTTGTGTGATATAATTCTTCCAATCTTTATCCCATTCACTCCATTTTAGCATGATAGAGTGTCCAAATTGTATGGAGCAAAGCGCTCGTATACGTTCATGGATTGCTTTGCCAGCCATATCCATCATCGGAGCTCCATCTCGGATACTATACACCTTGGAGTCATCATGGTCATGAGCACCCTAAGGTGTACGTGGTGTTCCATGTGGTGTACTGCATGGCGTACCTGCATCTGAGGTACTTATCCTAGGAGTAGAAGCGGGTGACACAACGTCCATCGCACTGCCTCCACAATAGTCGCCTCGTCCAGACCTTATTGTAGATCCACTCCTAGAACCTCTTGCTTTAGAGCATGACCTCGACCTACGAGATGGGCCAAAACCTATATTGTGCTGAGGCATCGAATGCACATGTCTACTACTAGACCCAGTAGGAGATGGCTGAAAAGATGGTCATAGAGGAGTCACAAAGCTAGGAGACATACCTTGTGCGGAGTAGCACCACCCGCAGGAATGACACGGGCAGGAGTGACATCGACAGGAGTGAGGCTGGCAGGAGTGAGGCCGCCAGGAGTGAGGCCAAGAGGAGTGCTATCATGAGTGATCCAATATTGTGATGTAGCAGCCATATACATAGGAGGTACCTGAGACATGAACTCTAAAAACTGCTGTCATGTGATAATTAGCATTGTGCTCTGTAACAAAAGAACTCAAATAATTAGCATGTGATAATAAAGGTAACATAGAGAATAAACAAAAAGAAAACAAAAATTAGTATGTATAAGAGTTTTATTCAAAAATCCTCTAATCTAGCATCCTCTTGAAGATCCGATGCACCGAGAATATCTATCTCTATATTGATGGCTTCTAAATCGCTTGCTATGCTGGTTTCTTCTTGATCATCGTCTATTGCTTTGTCTTCTCGAACCTTGACCTCTTCTTCTCAAACAATGATCTCTTCCAACTCGACTATCGAATGAATCTCTGAGTCCACTACAGATGGACTTTCTTCTACATCTATGTTCTCACAAATTTGTCTAATATGTGGGGTGACTTGTAAAACAAATAGCCACTTTGGTTCTTTTGAATCTGGTATAAAAACAAATTGCTCATAATTTTTGGGAAGTACAAATGTATCCCTTTGATCCGTCCATAATTTTATGGAGTCGACTTGAAGCAAACTGCTTTTATCCCGCCTCATTGTTGCGTTTCTTCCAGAGATGACTACTTTGAACCATTTCACATCAAAAACAAAATAATCAAACTTCCTAAAAGATAGTTTCAAGATATCTTGAATCACACCACAATAATCTAGCTGGCCTTCTTGAGCATTATCATCTCTTGCACTCGCTCTACTTTTTTGCAAAAATTTCACCATCACCCCACTATCAAAAGTAGACCTATTTTTATTGATTCATGCGATCGGAAAGTGTCGTCCATGATGTTGAGATATCAAGCTCAACATGTGATGATCCAGGATGACACGTATCAGTTTTTTGTTTCTCTGACATGTATAGTGGTCACGCCAGTATATGTCAGGGATACTTCATTGAGCTTTATTAGATTTATCTACCGAGAGTGATGGCACATTTGTTCCTTGCGAGCTCACTCATTCGTGGACATTAGGTTCTTCCTTATGTACCGATCTTTATATATTGCACTTGTTGTATTCTTGTTTTTTAGGTCATTCTTGTACATCCCTTTTATGTAATAGAAGAAGAAGAAGAAGGTCATTCTTCCTTGGCTCAATCTGTGTGTGTGCTTCTCCTTGAGAGTGAGAGTATGTGTGTGAGCTCTCTTCTTTATCTGCTTCCTCGTGACATGGTATCAGAGCCAACATGGCTGTAGAGAGCTCGTGGAGAAGGCGACGGTGAAGACTACGCGGCAAGGTGTGGAGAAAACACGATTTCACAAATGGACTCCGTTTATGAAACTTCAGATCAAAGTTTTGGAGCCATCTCGACCTTCATTTCGAGCCCGCAAGGTGGGTCCCACATAAAAACTCAAATCTAGAATTTCAAGCGATTTCGTTTACTGTTGATACATGAAAATTGTGTTTTTTTTATATCGAATTGTCACATCATAGTGCGATAGTGTTCAAGCTGAAGTGCTACTTGTAGTGTTTTGCAGTGTTGTGAATTGCTGCAGAAATGGAAAACATAGATGGAATGAGTCATCTTATGAGCGATAGGCTAGACAAGAGCAACTTCCATCCTTGGAGATTTAGAATGACGAATTTCTTGATGGGAAAAGGCTACTGGAAGTACATCGAAGGAGAGAATGAAAATGCTCCGCAGTTACCAGAAAGGAATCAGACTGCAGACTAGTTAAGAGCATATGAGGAATGGAATCAAGGAGCATGAAAGGTAATTTATTGGCTATCTGTTTGCATATAGGTAATTTATTGGCTATCTGTTTTTTAGGTCATTCTTGTACATCCCTTTTATGTAATAGAAGAAGAAGAAGAAGGTCATTCTTCCTTGGCTCAATCTATGTGTGTGCCTCTCCTTGAGAGTGAGAGTATGTGTGTGAGCTCTCTTCTTTATCTGCTTCCTCGTGACATGGTATCAGAGCCAACATGGCTGTAGAGAGCTCGTGGAGAAGGCGACGGTGAAGACTACGCGGCAAGGTGTGGAGAAAACATGATTTCACAAATGGACTCCGTTTACAAAACGTCAGATCAAAGTTTTGGAGCCATCTCGACCTTCATTTCGAGCCCGCAAGGTGGGTCCCACATAAAAACTCAAATCTAGAATTTCAAGCGATTTCGTTTACTGTTGATACATGAAAATTGTGTTTTTTTTATATCGAACTAGATGAAATGAGTCATCTTATGAGCGATAGGCTGGACAAGAGCAACTTCCATCCTTGGAGATTTAGAATGATGAATTTCTTGATGGGAAAAGGCTACTGGAAGTACATCGAAGGAGAGAATGAAAATGCTCCGCAGTTACCAGAAAGGAATCAGACTGCAGACTAGTTAAGAGCATATGAGGAATGGAATCAAGGAGCACGAAAGGTAATGTATTGGCTATCTCTTTGCATATAGGATAGCATGATTGGACATACACAGGATGAAAAGACTCCAAAAGAGGCTTGGAATAGTTTGGTCACTTTGTATGAGACTAATACAAAGGCACGGAAATTGCAACTCAAGAACGAGTTGCATACATTGGAGAAAAAGAGCATGTCGGTAAGTGACTACACTCTAAAAATCAAAAGCATAAATGAGTCACTTGCATCTATTGGCGTGAATGTAGATGATGATGATAAGGTGGAAGTGTGCCTTCGTGGTTTAGGATCTGCATATAAGCAGTTCATAATTTCTATATAGACCAAGGAAAATCTTCCGAATTTTGCTAATTTGGTATCCATGCTGATTATTGAAGAAAAGAATCTTGGTGAGGATTCAAACTCCCAAGGAAAGCCTAGTTTTGAGCAGGTATTCTACTCCGGCAGAGGTAGAGGTTTTGGAAATGGAAGAGGAAATAGTAATCAAGACCAAGGTCAAGAACATAATCATGCAGGAGGAAGAGGAAAGTTTCAAGGCAGGGGAGCAAAAGAGGTCACAGAAATTTCCAAAGAAATGATTCAGGTAATGATAGTAAAGGATGATGGAATTGTGGTAAACCTGGAGACTTTGAACATGATTGTAGGTTGAAGAATCAAAATAACAGAAGGCAACAAAACAACTATGCATCCGCAAGTACAGGTGATTCTGAGAAGCTATTCATGGTTCAACATCACATGATGAATACGATGTCTGCTAGTGTTTCAGAATCGAATGATAATGTCTGGTATGTTGATTTAGGTTCTTCAAATCACATGACCAGTCATGTGGAATGGTTTAGTACTTTGCGAAACTTGTCAGTTCCCAGATATGTTGAAACAGGTGATGACACATCACATCCTATTGAGCATATAGGAAATATAGCAGTATCGATGGAGGATGGAAAGGTAAAACATCTTGCTGATATGCTACATGTTCCAAATATAACAAAGAATCTGGTTTCTGTTGGACAAATGGTTGACCAAGGATTACAAGTCAGGTTCAATGCTGATGGATTATATGTAGAAGAGTACAAGTAGGATGGACGATTGGTTGCCAAAGGAAACAAAGTGGGTAGGATGTTCACCTTAAATGTAAAGCTTCCTCAAATGAATGCAGCCATGTTTGCAAAAGGTGCAGGAGCTATTGCAGATATAGAGATATGGCACAAATTGATTGGACATGCAAACTTGCAAAGGCTGAAATTGATGCAGTCAAAGGAGATTGTCCATGGACTACTAAATTTCAAAGTTGCAAAAATGCAAAAGGTATGTGCAGCATGTCAATTTGGTAAACAGTCAAGAGCATCATTTCCACATGACAAGCATGTTAGTGAGAATGTACTAGAAGTAGTACATACAGATGTTTGGGGTCCAGCAAAGACCACATCTATGTGTGGTTGAAGGTTTTATGTTACTTTCATTGATGACCATACACGAAAAGTATGGGTATATTTCATGAACGAGAAGAGTGAGGTGTTCACTCACTTCCAAAATTTTAAAGCTATGGTGGAAAAGCAGAAAAGGAAGTACATTCAGACATTAAGATCTAATGGAGGAGGTGAATACATGTCAAATGAGTTCAACAATTTTCTAAAAAATCATGGAATTCGGTGTCAGCTTTCATGTAGGTACACACCACAATAGAATGGCATTGCTGAACGCAAAAATAGGCATATTACAGAAATAGCAAGAGCCTTGATGGCTGAGAAGAATATGTCTCATTGTTATTGGGCAGAAGCTGTGCATACTGCTGTCTACATCATGAACAAAACTCCGACTGCTGTTGTACATCAAGTTACACCTGAAGAGAAGTTTATAGGTAAAAAGCCAAACTTATCACATATGAGAGTGTTTGGCTGTATTGCATCTGTACATGTCCCAGATGAATTGAGGACGAAGCTTGATCCAAAAGCAGAAAAGTGTGTCTTCATTGGATACTCCCTTGAGCAAAAGGGATATAAATGTTATAATTGTTAAAAAATAAAGAAGTAAGCTCGTATATATTTTTGCAAAAAGAATTTTCTTCAAGTAGAAGGAAAATAAAAAAATGAAAAATGGAAGCATTTACTTCAGCAAGTAGTGGAGTTCAAAAGAGAATCAATCAAAAGAGAATCAAATCCAAAAACTGAACCGTAAGAGGAGTGGTTGTCCAAAGTAGTGGAGAGATGATGGAGAAGAGCTCTCAAACTCATCATGCGAGATTTTGGTCACTTGGCTATAAAAAAGGCAAGGGAGGACACTCAAGTAGAGAGGAAGAAGGTATGGAAGTCCCCTTGTAGCTAGTTCATTTGGTTTGAGTCATTTCGTTCAGTTCACTCTCATAGAGTATGTCTAGCCGCACACCCATTTTTGGGTAGTCTACTTGTGAGAGTCATATTGCTCAATGTGTGTATCCAATATTAGTGTTTAAACATTCGTTGGAAAGCGTATTTCAAGTATTTCCTCCATCTAAAATTATTTTATGAAATTCCTTATGTTCTGGGAGTTATTTAGGTTTTAGTGAAGTTCAGTTTTCAGCCTAACTCAGTGGATAGGTAGCTTGTCTTGAATCAAGGAGTTGCTATCCCAAATCTACTCCAAATTTAGTGTTCTATAGCTCATTTAAAAGTTATATGTGCCTAGTTTGAGTGACCAAAGTTTCAAGTTCATTTCATTTTTCACTTGGTACTAGTTATCATTTGAAGGTTCAACTATTGGAAAAAGTCTTGATCCTGAGAAGGTCTTCTATACTTTCCGCTGTGATTAGGAGAGGAATTCTCCAACAATTGGTATCAGAGCATTGGATCTTGAAGAGGCAAAGCATTGGAGCTGAAGTAAAGCAAAGGAGAAGCTACAAATCAAGGGTGAGCTTCGTGAAGTCAAGAAAGAGCGCCACAACGTACTTGAGGTAAACTTCAATCTTGGAAGTTTTCAATGGCTGATTTAGGACAACACGTTGAGAAGTTAGGCAACGACAATTTTCAATATTGGAGGTATAGAATGACAAATTATATTAAAGGTAAAGGTTTATGGAGTCTAGTTGGTGGAGACGATCCACAACTAGTAGACCTTAAAGATCCCAACATTACTCCGGCACAAAGGAGACAATTTGTTGATTGGCAAGAGAGGAATCGAAGGGTGATGTTCCTCATCTCACAAGTTATTTCTAACACTATGATTGGTCATGTGCAAAGCTTATAAACAGCCAAGGAAGTTTGGGAAGCATTGGAGAAGGTGTATGCTACCTCAACAAGGTCTCGAAGGATGCAACTCAAGAATGAGCTCAACAACATGAAGAAAAGCTCAAACCAAAGCATTAGTGAGTATACATTGAGGATCAAGGAGCTTCGAGATCAGCTAGCATCAGTTGGATGCAAGATAGAAGAGGAAGACATCATCCAAACAACCCTCAATGGCTTGAGGAGTGAAGAAAAATGGAAGCCCCTCATCACAAACATTCTTTATAGAGATCCTCTCCCAACATTCGACAAGATTATACCAAATCTTGTGGCTGAAGAGATTGCTCAGCAAAGAGAAGGCAACAAAGGTAAGGACAACCATAGTCAAATGTTATATGCAGGACGATGTAGAGGAAGGAACTCAAGAGGAGGCTCGAGAGGAAGAGGAAGAAGCTACAACAACACAAATTTCAGCCAACACATCTTGGAGGACAACAAGGACAACTCAAATGACGACACACATGGAAGAGGTCGAGGAAGAAATAGAGGAAGAGGTCGAGGTTCATACAATCCTCATAAAGGTATAACATGTTATCATTGTGGTAAACTAGGACATTATGCAAATGATTGTTGGCAAAAGAATGCAAGGCTGAATGGAGGCAATGAAAGGAGCCAAAATAACTATGCGAGTACATCAAGTGAAGGAGATAAGAAAACCATGCTTGCCATGAAGCATGACTACAACAACTCGAGAAGTGATGACCAAAAATGGTTCATAGATTCAGGTTGCAACAACCATACGGCATACCAAGGAGATTTATGAAAAAAGCTTCAAGCTCCAAGTGGAAAAGGATGTGTGGAGACCAACGATGAAACGCAACACACAATTGAGCATGTTGGAGATATCAAGCTTGGAGATAGAAAGGTATTGGCTGATGTTCTTCATGTTCCTACTATTGCAAAGAATTTGATTTCAATAGGATAAATGGTAGAGAAAGGATATCATGTTATGTTCAATGAAAAAGGTTGCTTTATAAAGAATTCAAAAGAAGGATTCAAGGTCATTGCTTGAGGAAGGAAAGAAGGTAGGATGTTCACCTTGGACATTCAACAACCACATGGAAAGGTGATGTATATTCAGTTTGGAAACAAGAGGATTGTTGAAATTGATTTGTGGCATAGAAAGTTTGGACATATCAACATTCCCAAGCTCAAGGACATGAGCAACCATGAAGTGGTAAGAGGTCTTCCAAGATTCAATGATACTGGACTACATGAGTTTTGTGAAGCATGCCAACTAGGAAAGCAAACTCGACAACCATTCAAGAAGAGCAACTATGTGGCAAGGAATGTCCTCGACTTGATACACACGGATGTATAGGGACCATCACAACAACCATGAGTGGCTGGTAATAGATATTTTGTCACTTTTATCGATGATCATTCAAGAAAAGTATGGATGTTTTGCATAAAACAAAAATCAGATGTGTTCTCCATGTTCAAGAGATTTAAAGCACACGTAGAAAAGGAAACAGGATGCTACATAAAGACCTTGAGGTCCGATGGAGGAGGAGAATATTTCTCCAAAGAATTTTCAGATTTTCATTATGAAAATGGCATCAAGAGACAATTTACATGTAGGTACACACCTCAACAAAATGGAATAGCTGAAAGGAAAAATCGACATATCACAGAAGTTGCAAGATGCATGCTCAACGAGATGAAGATGCCACTAAGCTATTGGGATGAAGCAACTAGTACAGCCGTTTATTTGATGAACAAGTGCACAATGGCGAGAGTGCATAATCTAACTCCCGAGGAGGTTTATTCCGACAAGAAACCTGACCTTACACATCTCAAAGTTTTTGGATGTGTGTGTTGTTCACATCCCTCAAGAACTAAAGATGGAGGCAAAGTCAGAAAAATGTATTTTCATTGGATATCCATCGGAGCAAAAGGGATACAGGTGCTACAATCCGGTGACAAAGGAGCTACGAGTCTCATGGGATGTGGTATTTGATGAGCTAAGACCATGGTTTGGAGACAAAGGGAAAGAGAAGATTCTTGAAGAAGATTGCGAAGATGATGGAGGTGTTGTCCAAGAAGAATTTAAGCAAACACGTTGAGAAGTTAGGCAACGACAATTTTCAATATTTGAGGTATAGAATGACAAATTACATTAAAGGTAAAGGTTTATGGAGTCTAGTTGGTGGAGACAATCCACAACTAGTGGACCTTAAAGATCCCTGACTAGAGGCCTACTTTGTCCAAATGGGTTACAAAATCCTGACTAGAGGACTACTTTGTCCAAATGGGTCACAAAATCCTATATAAACTGTAGGAGAAAGTTTACCATTTCTGTTGAGTCAACCATACTAACTTGATCAATTCAAATTCAAAATGAAAATTGTCCAACTTAGGACACTTTTCTCAAAAGAATTTAACTGAAAGTTCTTGGGAATTGTCAATCTGATGAGCAATTCCTAACTTCCCTATTCTAGAGTATACTGGACTCTAGGAAATCTTTTATGCTATAACTTAAAGAAAACTGAAATAAATAAGTCCACTTAGACTTATTTTCTTTTGAAGATTTGAAAAGGTTCTTGTATATAACATCTATCTAGGATGTTCAAGTTAGTTATCTAATTCTAACCGGCTAACCCTGGTCTTTTGCAAAAGGAATCAGATACATGTCTGAGCCTATTCCAAAAGTTTTGAAAAGCGGAAAGAAATAACTAAAACTCTATACAACCAATTCATACTTCGAAGATACGTAAATTTGCTATGAGTCAAAGGCTAGATGACCAAGGACTTTAACTTTTCAAAGATCTATTTCAACAGAGTATTGAAGCATTGTCTTTATCTTTAAGAGAAATAAGCTGGATTCTCAAAAAGATGCAAAAAAAATCAAAAACATCATCCAACCACAAGATACTAGTGTGGTAACCAACATCAGTGTGTCGACCCACTGAGGTTCTGTTTGGTATTCAAATAATGCTTCACTTGAGACTAAGTTCAGGTCACATTCAGTCTTTTTGACTCCTAATCGTGAATGCAATTCTTGTGCATTTCTTTGAGTCACAAGAGTGAATTTACCAAGTTACACTAGAAACTTGATGCTTGACTTAGTCAATTAAATCTTTAGTTGAAAAGATCAACTCAAAATCAAAGTCCAACTTCTTTTAGAAATTTATCGAATATTTCTGATCAATAACACTTAAGCTTGAAGTGTTCTATGAAGATTTTGGAAGTTACTTACTTCATATCTTTAGTTTCCTTAATCTTGAAGTTATCTTGAAGTATCGTAAGATACTACTTTCATCCTTTACGAATTAAACTTTCCTTGAAGTCTTAATTCCCTTGAGGATGAAACCTAACTTCAAAATCCAAACTAGGACTAAAAGATAATTATCATCCCATGGTTCGATGTCCCATACCATCTTTCCTACATCAATCTGAGTGTAAAATATGGTGTCCCATACCACCCTATTTCATATTCACATTAATGTGTGGGTGATTCTTATCCCAAAGTCTAAACATCTCTTGATAGAGTACCTTATCTCTTCAATTCTTTTAGGAGAATTTTGAAGTTTCAGGCATTACCTCTAACTAGATATTCTAGGTTTTGATCCCTTCACATGATCCTGTCACGATCTTGTGCTTTACCTGAGGAACTTGAAAACCTTTTGACAGAATATCAATTCGTCTTTGCTAGGGTTTTCAAAATGCAAACCAATCAGAATTCCAAGTTCTTGAATTTCTCAAATTCAAGTTCAATTGGTTATTCTTGACCAATTTTGTAGCGACAAGAGCTTTTGACTTCTTGTCTTTAGATTCCTTTCTACTAATTCTTTTAGGTACCTATCCTGGCCAGGACTTTTATAGGAATCTCTCTGCTGCTTAAGTCTAAGCATCCGCTCATGCTTTCTGGATTTGTATCGAAATCCCTTTAAGGATAGGCAAACACTTATGTTTTACCTTCCACACATCCAAGTACCGTCTTCACTGTTGCAGACTACAATTTTGGAATTCCTTCACTCTGTTCATACTTGGAACAGCTTACTCTTTTTCACATTTTTTTCCATTGGATAAATGGAACTTGAGTGAATAATTCCTAACAGAATTTTTACTGCCAATACTTGGGCAATCTACAGAGTAGTTCTAATCGCACATTCTTGGACAATCATGGCCAAGTTTGATCAAGTCTGGTTGATACTTGCGACAAAAATAAAGACTTAGTCTTTATCTTTAAGATCTCTTAAACTATCTTAAGCTTCTTTGCTTACCTGCAGGATTTTAGAGATCTTTCCCTCAACTTAAGTCCAAGCATTTTCTAATGCTTTTCAGATTCCAAAGCTAAGAATCTCTTATATACCTTTAGGTTATATCACTATTTGGACTTAAATACCAAAATTGGTGGTTAGGGATTTGCTGGGAACTACTTGCTATAAAACTTCTCTTGAAAGATGCTAGTTTCACATCTGGGGAGATTTTTCTTTCAAGAACTTTTTGATTCCTACCAAGGAATCAAGTAATACTAGGCTAATGAAAATTGTCGTTAGGAAATATCGTGATTTCCTAAGATATATCTGTTTTCAAAAATGAAAATAATTTGAATGATTTCATTAATTGTCATGGCTTTAGGAAATTACTTGATTCATAAAGATCAATTAATATATGTCTTGGTTTTTTTTTAAAGCCTTGAGATAGCTCAAAAGAATCAAGAAAGTTTCCTTCAAAAGTTTTCGTGTCGATTAAAGACCTTGCATCATGCCTCGAGATGCATTTCTGGAAACTAACATCTATGAACACTAGAGTTCCAGGGATTCTAGAATTTTAATACTTCTACTTATTTTCATCAATGTTTGATGAATATTAAAGTATTAAACCTTCCAAAATTTATTGAACTTACAAGTTCAATTGGTTTGAGTTTCAACAAAAACTTCCCTACTTGGGTGCATGAACATGAACATCGAAAAACAACTAAATCCATGTTAGTTGCTAAGAATGTCTAGGTTTCTTCCCAAACTTAGACTGAGCATGCACATTGGAAAGTAGCTCTATTTTCTTGGCATCTTACTGACAAGAAAAAATGAATACTTACTTTCAACATGCTTTCTTTTTCTCAAAAAGACTCCTACTAAGTGGTACCTATGTATCACTTTTTTGGAAAAAATAGACTAGATACTTACTTGCATGATGGTCAAGATCCTTGCAACTAGGTAATTTTCTATTTTTCCCACCTAGCTAAGTCAAGTTAGAAAAAGAAAGGAATGAAAGTATACATGTTCAGCTACTTACCAAAAGATCATGCGTATGCACATGCATCTAATTGCATGCAAATGCATGTTCATGTATGCGAATGCCCATTCTTGGGTGTAAATGCATGTGAGTACATGCAAGAGTAATTAACTTAAGCAAATCTCAAGCTTATTAGGTATGCAAACAAGCATCCCTGCAAAAACAACCTGCTTGTTATTCTGGCAAAAGGTGATTATTCAAGTGCATGAACTGGAGAATTAGCTACCTTTCCCAAGCAAGTGCGAACTTATGTGCATAAAACATTCTTTTATGCACAAATAATCTTTTCATTTTTGTGCATGAATGGAAATAGAAATTTCAATTGCATACCTAAAACTGAAAAGTACTTATATACTTTTGTGTCATTTCAATACTGTTTAGTTCTCTAATTAGCTTTCATGTTGAGATAATCATAATTGGACTATGTTTTTAGTCCTAATTAATGCATCCTAAATGAAAGCATTCGAGCAAGCAAATATCAAAATGAAAACATAATTTGGAAAATACTTAGCTCCACATAGAGCTATGTCCTTCCCTTGATCCTTTGGAAGAGTGATTCATTCTTTAAAGACTTTGGCCCGAATTCAAAGTTGGCTTGACTTTTGATCACCAAAGCCCTCTGGATCTTTACTTCACATCTCTACTTCCGATCTTCTCCATGAATGGATGGAGTGAGATCTCTGCCTCGATACCCACATGGGTTCGAGTCTTGCATACGGCCCTCTGAAAAAGACGTCCTACTTTAGTTCATTTGAAAGTTATATCCACAGAAATAATACATATTGATCTTCTGAAGACTGTTCGTTCTCATTGGCTTTGTGATCTCCTGGATAGTGCAGTGAGCTTGACCGCGAGGGACCTGAGATCGATCCCTATAGATGCCAGTTAATCGAAGACTATCTACTGAAAGTACGCGCGACGTGATAAGTGTTTTCATTTTGGATCTTTTCACCGGCTACAAAGTTGTCGCCTGGAGGTGGACATGGCGGTTGTAAGAACCTTCTATATAAGTCACGCGGGTTCAATCCCTGTGCGCGTGGCAGAAGTTTTATATTGCTTTTTGCTCAATAAGGCTGTCTTCAGCCTCAAAGAATATAAATTTTGACTGCGGAGAACTCACTAACTGCGCTTGGCTTTGCGGTTAGCCGAGCAACCCATCTAGCTAGAGGACAAGAGATGGAACCCTCAGTCGGCCATAGCATGAAGAATTTTTCTCTTTTCTTTGGCCTCTAGATGTGGTCTCTTTGGCGCTAAACTGAAAATAAAAATTTCGGCGCGCCGTTGGTACGAACAGCGCTTGGTGATCGTGGATAGGCGAATGTCTTCTCAAAGTAGAGGTTTCGGGTTCGAGTCGACTGCAGGTTCAAAGCAGAGATGGCTTTCTTATCTTTTGATAATATGCTCCTATGCTAAGCCAGTGAGACGAACTTGGCACGCTTCTCAAGACGATCACGACGTGAGTACGGGGATGAGAGGAGCTCTACTCAAATGATCCGCCTAAGTGCAATTCAAAAGAGAGCTATGATGAGCAAGAAGATCTAGGAGAGAAAGATGATGAAGCCCACTCCAAGGTCACCATGGAAGCTCTGATACCAATGCAAGAGAACAAGGATTACGACCACCACATGCTAGAGAGATGCCTCTCCTCCCAACCAAATGCCTCTATATATAGCTCTCTCTAGGGGAGAGCCTTCTTGGGAAAGTGGATACTAACCATCCATGTGTCAACCATGTAACTACATGTGCGCCAAGTGTCCCAACTAAATCGAGTTAACTCAAGTGGATGCTTCTAGAAGACTCTAGATCTCTTTGGGAAAAATACTCTCCCCATGTCTCCCATTGGGATTGAACCCAAGACCTCTTCCTTCACATCCTTGAGTCTTAACCACTAAGCTAAGTGGATCACTTGTTCACAAGAGCACAAGACCTCCTAGTAAGTCTAAACTCGAGATCTTTGGTCATACACACGGATGACCAAACGGTGTCCGATTTCAGATCTGTCTGAACCGGCCAGACCCTTGGATCGTAGACTTACTTACTTTATTACAACTAGTGATGGTAGTTCTTTTACATTGTCATTTGCTTTATTGTGCTAGGGATCAAGAAGAATCTATTATTACTTTCAACTTTAGCCAAGATTGGCTTGGTTGTAAAAATTTATTAATGACAAATGTACAGTTCATCATTTGTCAAATGGCAACGTGATTATTGCTTATGGCATTTTATGTCATGGGCTATATAAGCTCATAGACTATGAAAAATCTGTGAATGATTCATCATGTGCAGTACATGATTCACAGGCTATGTCAGATGCAAAGGTTTGGCATGCATGCTTTGGTCATCTAAATTTTCCTAATTTGCTATGCCTGTAGGTTTATGAAATGGTGTCCTCTTTGCCCAAACTTGAGGCACCTAGTAAACATGTTTGTGAAGGTCTTATTTTGGGCAAAATGCAGCATTCCTCCTTTCCAAAAGATGGTTCAATTCAAGCTACATTAGAGTTTGTTCACAATGATGTCTGTGGTCCTATGCAAACACCCTCTTTTGGAAACTATCTTTACTTCCTGACTTTCATTGATGATTTTTCCAGGCATGCATAGGTATATCCATTGAAAGCAAAATCTGGAGTGTTTACATGCTTCAAATAGTTTTTGTTTTTGGCTGAAAATTTGTCATCATGTAAAATGGCCACCTTTGTTCTAATCGAGAGGGGGAATATATGTCTTCTAATTTTAATGCATTTTTGGCTAAACATGGGATAAAACACAAGTGTAAAGTGCCATATACACCTCAATAGAATGCAATTGCTGAACATAAGAATAAAAAGTGACTCATGGAAATGGTGAGTTGTATAGTCAAGAGTTAGGCTTTACCACATAGTTTCTGGCTTGAGGCTATTATGTGTGTAGCATATGTAGTTAACAGGTGTCCCACTAAAGCATTGCAGTCTATCACTCCATATGAGGCTTGGCATGGTCGTAAGCCATCTATTGCTCACCTGCATGTTTTTGGTTGTCTGGAATATGCATTAGTGTCTGAAGAACATTATAGGAAATTGGATGATAAAGTAGTAAAATGTATTTTTGTTGGGTACATCTATGAAAGCAAAGGTTATCGTCTGTATCATCCACATACTAAATGCGTTTTGGTTAGCCGTGATGTTGTTTTTGTGGAAGATGCTATTCAGCCTTTACTTTCATGTACGAAGGAGACATCTATTAGAACCAAAGACATGTATGATACTTTACTCACTCTTTTTACAGGTGAACAATCTAGTGCTTGTCCTAATGAGGCAACTTCTCAACCATTTCAAGTTTCATGTGATGATGTAGATCATTCCATTTGTGATGCAAATTTACATGATGCACTTGTTGATGAGAGCTAATATTGAGGAGGAAAAAACTATGCCAAAATGGTTGGTGTAGACTTTGCGTGATAGCAAATTAGATGCATTTGTGCCATACCATACTCGTTCAGGCTCTCATAGTGCCTCTTTTGCATCAAATTGCTATGATATGGCTCCCTTTAGTCTTTGTAATGAGAATGAGCCTGTTTCGTTTGATGAAGCATGAAATTCTGAAAATTGGATGGGTGCTATGCAATCTAAATATGGTGCTATCATGAACAATGGTACCTCATCTTTTTGTGACTTTCCTCCTGGCAAGAAGGGCATTCATACTAAGTGGGTATACAAGCTAAAGTGTAAGCATGATTAAACAGTTGACATGTATAAGTCTAGGCTTGTTGCAAAGGGTTATGCCTAGGAAAGAGGCATTGATTTTGATGAGACCTTTGCACCTACATGCAGAATGACTACTGTTTGTAGGATGTGTGTGTTGGTATATTTAGGTAGTGATATGTGTGAACACTCTAGGACTGCTGGGGTACTTTTTCCCCTCTTTAGGAGGCTTTTTTCCACGGACTTGTATATATGCTTATTACCCTAGCGGGCTACTTATCTTTGTACATTCTAGTGGTAATACATTCAATACTATGTGTTGTGCTCCAAGTTTCTTCTTCTTCCTTGCGTTGTTCATGTGCTTCCACAGACGTCTAACTCCAGCAATTGGTATCAGAGCAGGTTTTCGCTTCATTTAGGACATCATCGACACTTCTCTGATTGTAGTCTCACAATCACACGAAATTTGGTGAGCATACTCAGGGTGAGGTGAGCTCATTTCGGCCTCCAAATGCACTATCATAGTGCTTGTGTAGGTTATTTTGTCTTTTTGTGCCAAAGGTAGATACTAGTTTCAGTTCACCAATATAAGCATCTCGAAGTTTGTTAAAGCCTTAGCAAGATTTATCTGGGCATTTTTGTTCAAATTTTTAAGATACAATCAATTTTAAATTGTTTTGCAAATACTGTAAAGCAAATGATCATGTCATTAAGAGCTGTCCAAAACTAGCTGCTAAAGAGGCAAAGAAGAAAGAGGCCAGAATGGTTGTTGTAGAGGCCTCAACACCTAAAACATAGTCTACTACTCTTGTGTTGGAAGAAGAATGGGTGTTTACTACTGTTTGCAATTTTGACCCATCTTCTCATGAACACTGCATGTCTATAGTAGACTAAGATGTTTGGTACTTTGATAGTGGGGCAACCAAAAATATTAATGTGCAGCATAGTTTCTTCTTTCACTCAAGCCTGTCCCTACGTGGAATACTCTTACAAGCATCAACAACTCCTCTTATCCTGTTATGGGAGCTGGCATTTTCTATCATGGGCTATATAAGCTCATAGACTATGAAAGCCTTGTAAATGATTTGGCATGTGCAGTACATGATTCTCCGGCTATGTCAGATGCAAAGCTTTGGCATGCACGCTTTCGTCATTTGAATTTTGCTAGTTTTCTACGCATGCAAAAATTTGAAATGGTGTCCTCTTTGCCCAAACTTGAGGCACCCAGAAAACATGTTTGTGAAGGTTGTATTTTGGGCAAAATGTAGTGTTCTTCCTTTCCAAAAGATGGTTCAGTTCGGGCTACTCATAAATTGGAGCTTGTACATAGTGATGTATGTGGTCCTATGCAGACACCTTCTTTTGGGAACTATCTTTACTTTGTGATGTTCATCGATGATTTTTCTAGGCATGCATGGGCATATCCATTAAGGCAAAGTCCGAAGTGTTTATGTGCTTAAAATAGTTTCTCGTTTTGGCTAAAAATCTCTCAACATGTAAAATGGGCACCCTTTGTTCTGATCGAGGTGGGGAATATATGTCTTCTTACTTTAATTCATTTTTGGCTGAACATGGGATAAAACATCAATGTACAGTGTTGTATACACCTCAACAAAATGGAGTTGTTGAAGGGAAGAATAGGTCACTCATGGAGATGGCCACGTGTATGGTCAAGAGTCAGGCTTTACCACATAGTTTTTGGCTTGAGGCTATCATGTGTGCAACATATGTACCTAACAGGTGTCCCACTAAAGTGCTACAATCTATCACTCCATATGAGGCTTGGCATGGTTGCAAGCCATATGTTGTGCATTTGCATGTTTTTGGTTGTCTGGCATATGCATTAGTGCCTGAACAACATCGCAGAAAATTGGATGATAAAGCAGTAAAATTTTGTTGGGTACAATTCTAAAAGTAAAGGCTATCGTCTGTATCATCCACAGACTAAACACATTCTAGTTAGCCGTGATGTTGTTTTTGTGGAAGATGTTATTCATCCATTGCTTTCATGTACTAAGGAGACATGTGTTAGCTCTAAAGACATGTATGATACTTTGCTGCCTCTTTTTATAGGTGGACAGTCTAGTGCTAGTCCTAATGAGGCAACTTCTCAACCTTTGCAGGTTTCATGTGATGATGTAGATCATTCCATTTTTGATGCAGATTGACATGGTGCACTTCTTGACGAGAGAGCTGATATTGAGCAAGAAAAAACTATCCCAAAATGGCTCTCATAGTGCCTCTTTTGCATCAGATTGCTATTCTATGCCTGCCTCTAGTCTCGATGATGATACTAAAGCTGTTTTGTTTCATGAAGCACAAAATTTTGAACCTTGAATGGCTCCAATGCAATCTAAATATGATGCTACCATGAAAAATTGTACCTAGTCTTTATGTGACTTGCCTCCTGGCAAGAAGGCCATTGGCACTAAGTGGGTATACAAGCTCAAGTGTAAACATGATGGAACAGTTGATAGGTATAAGGCTCGGCTGGTTGCAAAGGGTTATGCACAAGAAAGAGGCATTGATTTTGATGAAACCTTTGATCCTACTTGTCAAATGACTACTGTTCATAGCATCTATGCACTTGCAACTCATCATGGTTGGAATGTACATCATTTGGACATTAAAACAACATTATTGAATGGTGACTTGCATGAAGAAGTGTATGTTTTTCAGCCCAGTGGCTTTGTGCAAAAAGGGCATGAAAACCAGGTGTGCAGGTTAAAGAAGGCATTATATGGTTTAAAGCAAGCACCACGCGCTTTGTATGAAAAGATACATGCCTATCTCATTGCACATGGTTTTGAGAATAGTCCAACTGAAAGCACCTTATATGTTTATGTGTGCTAATGATGTGCTTTTGATCATTGTGGTGTACGTTGATGACATGCTGGTCACAAGTTCTCATGACACGCATATTGTTGATTTCAAGGCTGATTTGCATGCCTCATTTGAGATGTCTGATTTGGGGCATTTCCATCACTATTTGGGCATTCAATTTATACAAGTTGATGGTGGAATGGATTTGTGTCAAACGAAATATATTGACACATTATTGCAAAGTTCTGGCCTTGAAGACTATAAGCCTATTGCCACTCCTATGGAGACAGGTTTACAATTGAGTCTTCATGATGTTGGAGATGCATTTGATGTTGTTCTCTATCAGCAGGTTGTTCGATGCTTGATTTACTTATGCATTACTCGATTTGATATTGAGTTTTTTGTCTCACAGATGAGCGAGTTTATGCATTGCCCAAGTGTCAAGCATTGGTAGGTGGTTAAGCGCATCTTTCACTACTTGAGTGGTACTAGGCCACTTGGGTTGTTTTATCCCAAGGGGGATCACTACCGCCAGATTTGCATGCTTTTTCTGACAGTGATTGGACTGGTTGTTATGACACTCGTGTGTCCACCAATGGTCTTTGCTTCATGCTTGGTAGCTCATGTATATCTTCTTTGAGCAAGAAGCAGCCTACTGTGGCCACTTCCAGTTATGAGGATGAGTATAGGGCAACTTTCATAGCGATTGTTGAGTGTGTGTGGCTCACACACCTTAAGGCTGATTTGGGTGTTGGTCAATCTTCTGCCACCATCTTCAGTGACAGTCAGAGCGCATTGGCAGTTGCGAGGAACCCTGTGTTCCATGATCGCACTAAGCACATTGAGGTGCATTATCATTATGTCATGGAGAGGTTCTTTGCCGGGGAGATCAGCTTGGCATATGTGCCCATGCAGGAGAACATTGTAGACCTTTTTACAAAGGCTCTGCCTAGGAAGAAATTTGAAGCTTTTTGCAAAGCTTTGGGCTTACTTCTTTTTGTGGATTGATTCCACATAGCTTGGCACTTCCTTATACATGAGTGCCAACTCCTTGTTCACTACATCACTCCCAGGGGGGATTTATTGATATATTTAGGTCACCAGGGCACTTTTTTCCCTCTTTAGGAGGTTTTTTTCCCCCGACTTGTATATACGCTTATTGACCTAATGAGCTACTTATCTTTGTACATTCTAGTGGTAATACATTCAGTATTGTATGTTATGCCCCAAGCTTCTTCTTCTTCTTTGTGTTGTTCGCATGCTTCTGCAGATGTATAACTCCAACACTATGCACTTGTAGCTCATACCGGTTGGAATGTACATCAGTTGGACATTAAATTTGCATTTTTTAATGGTGACTTGCATGAAGAAATGTATATTTTTAAGCCTCATGGCTTTGTATAGAAAGGGCATGAAAACAAGTATGTAGGTTGAAGAATGCGTTATATGGTTTAAAGCAAGCACCATGTGCTTGGTATGAAAAAATACATGCATATCTGATTGCACATGGTTTTGAGAACACTCCCACTGAAAGAACCTTATATGTTAAGCATGCTAATGATGTGCTTCTGATCATTGTTGTATATGTTGATGACATGCTGCTCATTGGTCCTCATGACAAGCATATTTTTTTATTTTAAGGCTGATTTGCATGCCTCATTGGAGATTTCTGATTTGGGGCATTTGCATCATTATTTGGGCATTTACTTTATGCATGTTGATGGTGGAATGGCTTTGTGTCAAATGAAATATATTAACACATTATCGTAACATTTTGGCCTTGAAGACTATAAACCTATTGCCACTCCTATGGAGAAAAGTTTATGATTGAGTCTCCATGATGCTGGAGATGCATTTGATGATGTTCTTTATCAGCAGGCTATTGGATGCTTGATTTACTTATGCATTACTCGGCCATATATTCAATTTGTTGTCTCACAGATGAGTAGGTTTATGCATTGCCTAGGTGTCAAGCATTGGTAGATGGTTACACACATCTTTCAGTACTTGAGTGGTACTCGATAACTTGGATTGTTTTATCCCAAGGGGGGATCACCACCGCCAGATTTACATGGTTGTTCTGACTCTGACTGGGCTGGTTGCTATGACACTCGTGTGTCCACTAGTGGCTTTTGCTTCATGCTTGGTAGCTCATATATATCTTGGTTGAGCAAGAAGCAACCTACTATGGCCACTTCCAGTTGTGAGATTGAGTATAGGGTAGCTCTGTTTATGCATGAACCACTAGAAGAGGAAAAGGAGGAAGATTTAGAATCCATCACTATGGATCCCTTTTGTGATTTGGAGGAAGATTACTTGTATCTTTCAATGCAAAATCCCACAAAATAAATGGGTGCAAGAAGGAGATATTGGTAACCACTCAAGAAGAAATGGAGGAAAAGAAAAAGAGATGAAAGAAATGCACAATAATAGAGGATGAAGAGGAAGAGTCATTATTCAAAGTGCCTGAGAACTTAAAAAAATATGAAATCGAGGATAGGAAAATTATGGTAAGGATGCCAAAAAGAGAAACCCTCATCGAATAATCTTACAACAACAAAGATATTGCCAAGAAAATCATAGTGACAATTGACGATTATGAAGAATGAACCACATATATAGGAAACAACCTAAATCTGAAAAGGAAGAAGAGTTAATAAACCTCTTGCAAGAATACATAGATGTATTCACTTGGATGTAAAAAGATTTGGAAGGAGTAGATATAGAAATTTTCTCACACAGGACCCTAATGTGGAGGTCTATCAAGGATGACACACACGAAAGGGAGGGAAGTGTTGCCACACAAGATCAAGCACATAGACGTGAAAATTCAAGCACTCATAGATGTGAGGGAAGTACTTGAAAGAAGGCTCACAATTTAAAATAAGAGAGAACATTTAATTCATTGTAAAACAATGCGTTTTATCACTACCTCATTGTATAAAATCTCCATTTTGTAAATAGATGCTCCATTTTGTTCAAGCCAAGGTGTCCTCAAGATTGAGGAGGTTAGGTAGAAGCCACATTTTAAAATTTTTATTTTTTGGATCTCGTTTGAGCCCTCAAATTAGTAACATAACATAGTTTTTAACTATGTTAGACACTAGGTTTGAAATTGGCCAAAATTCAAAAGGAGCCGGAGAGCTCATTTTTTTATGTTCACTTTTTGGGAAGGATCTAAAAAAAATCATTTGGGAAGAAGGAACAAACAACGATGGAAAAACCAACATGCAAAAATTTAGCATTAATGTGGAACATGATATGATGGAAGATGGAGGATCAAATGATAAAATAAGAAGAACAATTTTTTGGCATGGTTGGAAACAGGTAAATCAATTCCTTGCTATGTAATTTCTCTATATGTGATAAGTACAAAAGATCGTGAAGAAAAAGAAAAGACCATACAAGAGACTTGATTTGGTGAGCCTATAATAGTTCATAAGAGAGGGAAGAAACCACCTCTCAAGTGCAACATAGTTTAAGCCGATTCAAGTCTCAGAAGGAAACTACTTGCAAGTTTAAGCAACCTAGTGAAGACATTTTTTTTTCAATTCACTAAATTCCTATAGCATGGATGCAAGAAAAGCAAGAAGAAATTGATATTCAAAGTGCTCCTGTATATAACACCAGGACTATGTGGAGGAAAGTTATGGAAGATGGAAAAGATGATGAAGAGCTTTCTGACACATTGATGGAACAAAACCCAATCAAAGATATTGAGCTACACAACAAAGACAACCCTCATCCTATACATGTGGCCACATGGTTGTGGAACTATCTTGACTTGCTCCCAAAGGTAATTGCTTTTATGAAAGTTTAGTTGACATATTTTCATGGCATAATAAGGATTTTGAAGGAGTGCTCACATGTTTTGAGAACAAAGGATTCCATTGGTAGAAGGAGCCAAACCAGTAAGGGGTAAAAGGTGCATGTTGAATCTAAAGTATGTTGTTTAGTTTTTTCGTGTTTTTTTAGGATTTGTTGCATTATTTTCACATTTTTTCCTTATATTAATGAAAAAAACTACTCTCAAGTGCATTCACACTTTTCACTTCCTTGAGGATTTTCTAAGTTTAATTTTTATTTATGTGTCTAAACATGAGAACATCACATTAATAGTTTATGTACTTTAGGATTAGGAAAAGTTGCTCTCTTGAAAAGTCACATGTGTAAGTTCATGATTGATGCTTGATCTCACACTCTAAGTATCACACTTACCTCTAACACAGTGTTCTAAGTCTAGATTTTCATTGCACTTACCTCTTGGCATAATGGTCCAAGTACAAATTTGTTCCACATTTCCAAAGTTTCACTTTTCACAAAAATTTCACATAAAAATATCAACAAAGTCTCTATGAAGAGAGGTGATAGGGTATAGATAGAGATGAGTGGGTGTTTGCAAAAACTTGCTCTACACCAATCAATGTAGATTTTGGAATGTCTAATATATTTCCTTAGCTTTCAAAGTATGTATAAAACTCTACTAGGTCCTTTGGAACATCATTCTCAAATGATTGCATCAAAACATATAGTTTGCACTTCATAATGTTTGAAGAAACCTTCTATTTTGGTAAGTGAAGGTCACAATAAAATGCCCAGAGCTCATAGCTTGGTACAAAGTGATTAGGTATGTTTTTCACACACCTAATTGAAGTGTCTAGCTAACTAAATAAAGTCATACTAGGAATTTAATTGGACTATATATTGATCGATCAACAGTCTTGCAACAAAGAACATTGATGGAATGAGATAAATTCACATGAAATTTACAAACAACAAGTAAAAACCAAGTTTATAAATTAATCACCTTATCACAAACACTCCCATGAAATGATTGCTCCGCGTCCCTCCAAGTCCTCCAATAGTGCAATCAATCCATGATGATATCCATAAGCCTCCTCCGTTCGTGTTGGAGGGCGACCCATTGCTAGCTCCTGTAACAAATATACAAAACATTAGAGGAACATACATGAGAAACTTAACACAAATAAACTCAATAAATGAAATGGTACTTACAAACTCATGAGGCATCGTGTCATATCCACTGCTGCCCAAATGTGACGGTCCAACTATATCTAAACGTGTGGCTGTGGCATCTTGTTGCTCGTGATATCGGTCAGGAGTCTACTGCTGCTCGTTGCGAATCATATCCCACTCCTCAGCATCTAACCATATAGGCTTTGGTAAGCCTGCTCTGAAAGCATCACGAGCCTCGGATCGTCGAGGGGACATAACCTCACGTGTGGTGTGCAGAATCCACTCTGAACTGACAAGAGACTGTCCGTCGGCTGGTCCGAAATCGTGATAAATCGTTTGTGTGATATAATTCTTCCAATCTTTATCCCATTCACTCCATTTTAGCATGATAGAGTGTCTAAATTGTATGGAGCAAAGCGCTCGTATACGTTCATGGATTGCTTTGCCAGCCATATCCATCATCGGAGCTCCATCTCGGATACTATACACCTTGGAGTCATCATGGTCATGAGCACCCTAAGGTGTACATGGTGTTCCATGTGGTGTACTGCATGGCGTACCTGCATCTGAGGTACTTATCCTAGGAGTAGAAGCGGGTGACACAACGTCCATCGCACTGCCTCCACCATTCGCCTCCTCCAGACCTTATTGTAGATCCACTCCTAGAACCTCTTGCTTTAGAGCATGACCTCGACCTACGAGACGGGCCAAAACCTATATTGTGCTGAGGCATCGAATGCACATGTCTACTACTAGACCCAGTAGGAGATGGCTGAAAAGATGGTCATAGAGGAGTCACAAAGCTAGGAGACATAGCTTGTGCGGAGTAGCACCACCCGCAGGAGTGACACCGGCAGGAGTGACATCGACAGGAGTGAGGCTGGTAGGAGTGAGGCCGCTAGGAGTGAGGCCAAGAGGAGTGCTATCATGAGCGATCCAATATTGTGATGTAGCAGCCATATACATAGGAGGTACCTGAGAGATGAACTCTAAAAACTGCTCCTCTGTCATGTGATAATTAGCATTGTGCTCTGTAACAAAAGAACTCAAATAATTAGCATGTGATAATAAAGGTAATATAGAGAATAAACAAAAAAAAAACAAAAATTAGTATGTATAAGAGTTTTATTAAAAAATCCTCTAATCTAGCATCCTCTTGAAGATCCGATGCACCGAGAATATCTATCTCTATATTGATGGCTTCTAAATCGCTTGCTATGCTGGTTTCTTCCTAATCATCGTCTATTGCTTTGTCTTCTCGAACCTTGACCTCTTCTTCTCAAACAATGATCTCTTCCAACTCGACTATTGAATGAATCTCTGAGTCCACTACAGATGGACTTTCTTCTACATCTATGTTCTCACAAATTTTTCTAATATGTGGGGTGACTTGTAAAACAAATATGTATTGATCTTTATATATTGCACTTGTTGTATTCTTGTTTTTTAGGTCATTCTTGTACATCCCTTTTATGTAATAGAAGAAGAAGAAGAAGTTCATTCTTCCTTGGCTCAATCTATGTGTGTGCCTCTCCTTGAGAGTGAGAGTATGTGTGTGAGCTCTCTTCTTTATCTGCTTCTTCGTGACATGGTATCAGAGCCAACATGGCTGTAGAGAGCTCGTGGAGAAGGCGACGGTGAAGACTACACGGCAAGGTGTGGAGAAAACACGATTTCACAAATGGACTCCGTTTACAAAACGTCAGATCAAAGTTTTGGAGCCATCTCGACCTTCATTTCGAGCCCGCAAGGTGGGTCCCACATAAAAACTCAAATCTAGAATTTCAAGCGATTTCGTTTACTGTTGATACATGAAAATTGTGTTTTTTTTATATCGAACTAGATGAAATGAGTCATCTTATGAGCGATAGGCTGGACAAGAGCAACTTCCATCCTTGGAGATTTAGGATGATGAATTTCTTGATGGGAAAAGGCTACTGGAAGTACATCGAAGGAGAGAATGAAAATGCTCCGTAGTTACCAGAAAGGAATCAGACTGCAGACTAGTTAAGAGCATATGAGGAATGGAATCAAGGAGCACGAAAGGTAATGTATTGGCTATCTGTTTGCATATAGGATAGCATGATTGGACATATACAGGATGAAAAGACTCCAAAAGAGGCTTGGAATAGTTTGGTCACTTTGTATGAGACTAATACAAAGGCACGGAAATTGCAACTCAAGAACGAGTTGCATACATTGGAGAAAAAGAGCATGTCGGTAAGTGACTACACTCTAAAAATCAAAAGCATATATGAGTCACTTACATCTATTGGCGTGAATGTAGATGATGATGATGATAAGGTGGAAGTGTGCCTTTGTGGTTTAGGATCTGCATATAAGCAGTTCATAACTTCTATATAGACCAAGGAAAATCTTCCGAATTTTGCTAATTTGGTATCCATGCTGATTATTGAAGAAAAGAATCTTGGTGAGGATTCAAACTCCCAAGGAAAGCCTAGTTTTGAGCAGGTATTCTACTCCGGCAGAGGTAGAGGTTTTGGAAATGGAAGAGGAAACAGTAATCAAGACCAAGGTCAATAACATAATCATGCAGGAGGAAGAGGAAAGTTTCAAGGCAGGGGAGCAAAAGAGGTCACAGAAATTTCCAAAGAAATGATTCAGGTAATGATAGTAAAGGATGATGGAATTGTGGTAAACCTCGACACTTTGAACGTGATTGTAGGTTGAAGAATCAAAATAACAGAAGGCAACAAAACAACTATGCATCCACAAGTACAGGTGATTCTGAGAAGCTATTCATGGTTCAACATCACATGATGAATACGATGTCTGCTAGTGTTTCTGAATCGAATGATAATGTCTGGTATGTTGATTTAGGTTCTTCAAATCACATGACCAGTCATGTGGAATGGTTTAGTACTTTGCGAAACTTGTCAGTTCCCAGATATGTTGAAACAGGTGATGACACATCACATCCTATTGAGCATATAGGAAACATAGCAGTATCGATGGAGGATGGAAAGGTAAAACATCTTGCTGATATGCTACATGTTCCAAATATAACAAAGAATCTGGTTTCTGTTGGACAAATGGTTGACCAAGGATTACAAGTCAAGTTCAATGCTGATGGATTATATGTAGAAGAGTACAAGTAGGATGGACGATTGGTTGCCAAAGGAAACAAAGTGGGTAGGATGTTCACCTTAAATGTGAAGCTTCCTCAAATGAATGGAGCCATGTTTGCAAAAGGTGCAAGAGCTATTGCAGATATAAAGATATGGCACAAATGGATTGGACATGCAAACTTGCAAAGGCTGAAATTGATGCAGTCAAAGGAGATTGTCCATGGACTACTAAATTTCAAAGTTGCAAAAATGCAAAAGGTATGTGCAGCATGTCAATTTGGTAAACAGTCAAGAGCATCATTTCCACATGACAAGCATGTTAGTGAGAATGTACTAGAAGTAGTACATACAGATGTTTGGGGTCCAGCAAAGACCACATCTATGGGTGGTTGCAGGTTTTATGTTACTTTCATTGATGACCATACACGAAAAGTATGGGTATATTTCATGAACGAGAAGAGTGAGGTGTTCACTCACTTCCAAAATTTTAAAGCTATGGTGGAAAAGTAGAAAAGGAAGTACATTCAGACATTAAGATCTAATGGAGGAGGTAAATACATGTCAAATGAGTTCAACAACTTTCTAAAAAATCATGGAATTCGGTGTCAGTTTTCATGCAGGTACACACCACAATAGAATGGCATTGCTGAACGCAAAAATAGACATATTACAGAAATAGCAAGAGCCTTGATGGCTGAGAAGAATATGCCTCATTGTTATTGGGCAGAAGCTGTGCATACTGCTGTCTACATCATGAACAAAACTCCGACTGCTGCTGTACATCAAGTTACACCTGAAGAGAAGTTTATAGGTAAAAAGCCAAACTTATCACATATGAGAGTGTTTGGCTGTATTGCATCTGTACATGTCCCATATGAATTGAGGACGAAGCTTGATCCAAAAGCAGAAAAGTGTGTCTTCATTGGATACTCCCTTGAGCAAAAGGGATATAAATGTTATAATTGTTAAAAAATAAAGAAGTAAGCTCGTATATATTTTTGCAAAAAGAATTTTCTTCAAGTAGAAGGAAAATAAAAAAATGAAAAATGGAAGCATTTACTTCAGCAAGTAGTGGAGTTCAAAAGAGAATCAATCAAAAGAGAATCAAATCCAAAAACTGAACCGTAAGAGGAGTGGTTGTCCAAAGTAGTGGAGAGATGATGGAGAAGAGCTCTCAAACTCATCATGCAAGATTTTGGTCACTTGGCTATAAAAAAGGCAAGGGAGGACACTCAAGTAGAGAGGAAGAAGGTATGAAAGTCCCCTTGTAGCTAGTTCATTTGGTTTGATTCATTTCATTCAGTTCACTCTCATAGAGTATGTCTAGCCGCACACCCATTTTTGGGTAGTCTACTTGTGAGAGTCATATTGCTCAATCTGTGTATCCAATTTTAGTGTTTAAACATTCGTTGGAAAGCGTATTTCAAGTATTTCCTCCATCTAAAATATTTTTATGAAATTCGTTATGTTCTGGGAGTTATTGAGGTTTTAGTGAAGTTCAGTTTTCAGCCTAACTCAGTGGATATGTAGCTTGTTTTGAATCAAAGAGTTACTATCCCAAATCTACTCTAAATTTAGTGTTTTATAGCTCATTTAAAAGTTATATGTGCCTAATTTGAGTGACCAAAGTTTCAAGTTCATTTCATTTTTCACTTGGTACCAGTTATCATTTGAAGGTTCAACTATTGGAAAAAGTCTTGATCCTGAGAAGGTCTTCTACACTTTCCGCTGTGATTAGGAGAGGAATTCTCCAACAATTGGTATCAGAGCATTGGATCTTGAAGAGGCAAAGCATTGGAGCTGAAGTAAAGCAAAGGAGAAGCTACAAATCAAGGGTGAGCTTCGTGAAGTCAAGAAAGAGCGCCACAACGTACTTGAGGTAAACTTCAATCTTGGAAGTTTTCAATGGCTGATTTAGGACAACACGTTGAGAAGTTAGGCAACGACAATTTTCAATATTGGAGGTATAGAATGGCAAATTACATTAAAGGTAAAGGTTTATGGAGTCTAGTTGGTGGAGACGATCCACAACTAGTGGACCTTAAAGATCCCAACATTACTCCGGCACAAAGGAGACAATTTGTTGATTGGGAAGAGAGGAATCGAAGGGTGATGTTCCTCATCTCACAAGTTATTTCTAACACTATGATTGGTCATGTGCAAAGCTTAGAAACAGCCAAGGAAGTTTGGGAAGCATTGGAGAAGGTGTATGCTACCTCAACAAGGTCTCGAAGGATGCAACTCAAGAATGAGCTCAACAACATAAAAAAAAGCTCAAACCAAAGCATTAGTGAGTATACATTGAGGATCAAGGAGCTTCGAGATCAGCTAGCATCAGTTGGATGCAAGATAGAAGAGGAAGACATCATCCAAACAACCCTCAATGGCTTGAGGAGTGAAGAAAAGTGGAAGCCCCTCATCACAAACATTCTTTATAGAGATCCTCTCCCAACATTCGACAAGATTATACCAAATCTTGTGGCTGAAGAGATTTCTCAACAAAGAGAAGGCAACAAAGGTAAGGACAACAATAGTCAAATGTTATATGCAGGACGATGTAGAGGAAGGAACTCAAGAGGAGGCTCGAGAGGAAGAGGAAGAAGCTACAACAACACAAATTTCAGCCAACACATCTTGGAGGACAACAAGGACAACTCAAATGACAACACACATGGAAGAGGTCGAAGAAGAAATAGAGGAAGAGGTCGAGGTTCATACAATCCTCATAAAGGTATAACACGTTATCATTGTGGTAAACTAGGACATTATGCAAATGATTGTTGGCAAAAGAATGGAAGGCTGAATGGAGGCAATGAAAGGAGCCAAAATAACTATGCGAGTACATCAAGTGAAGGAGATAAGAAAACCATGCTTGCCATGAAGCATGACTACAACAACTCGAGAAGTGATGACCAAAAATGGTTCATAGATTCAGGTTGCAACAACCATATGACATGCCAAGGAGATTTATGAAAAAAGCTTCAAGCTCCAAGTGGAAGAGGATGTGTGGAGACCAACGATGAAACTCAACACACAATTGAGCATGTTGGAGATATCAAGCTTGGAGATAGAAAGGTATTGGCTGATGTAGTTCCTACTATTGCAAAGAATTTGATTTCAGTAGGACAAATGGTAGAGAAAGGATATCATGTTATCTTCAATGAAAAAGGTTGCTTTATAAAGAATTCAAAAGAAGGATTCAAGGTCATTGCTTGAGGAAGGAAAGAAGGTAGGATGTTCACCTTGGACATTCAACAACCACATGGAAAGGTGATGTATATTCAGGTTGGAAACAAGAGGATTGTTGAAATTGATTTGTGGCATAGAAAGTTTGTACATATCAACATTCCCAAGCTCAAGGACATGAGCAACCATGAAGTGGTAAGAGGTCTTCCAAGATTCAATGATACTGGACTACATGAGTTTTGTGAAGCATGCCAACTAGGAAAGCAAACTCGACAACCATTCAAGAAGAGCAACTATGTGGCAAGGAATGTCCTCGACTTGATACACACGGATGTATAGGGACCATCACAACAACCATGAGTGGCTGGTAATAGATATTTTGTCACTTTTATCGATGATCATTCAAGAAAAGTATGGATGTTTTGCATAAAACAAAAATCAGATGTGTTCTCCATGTTCAAGAGATTTAAAGCACAGGTAGAAAAGGAAACAAGACGCTACATAAAGACCTTGAGGTCCGATGGAGGAGGAGAATATTTCTCCAAAGAATTCTCAGATTTTCATTATGAAAATGGCATCAAGAGACAATTTACATGTAGGTACACACCTCAACAAAATGGAATAGCTGAAAGGAAAAATCGACATATCACAGAAGTTGCAAGATGCATGCTCAACGAGATGAAGATGCCACTAAGCTATTGGGATGAAGCAACTAGTACGACCGTTTATTTGATGAACAAGTGCACAATGGCGAGAGTGCATAATCTAACTCCCGAGGAGGTTTATTCCGACAAGAAACCTGACCTTACACATCTCAAAGTTTTTGGATGTGTGTGTTATGTTCACATCCCTCAAGAACTAAAGATGGAGGCAAAGTCAGAAAAATGTATTTTCATTGGATATTCATCGGAGCAAAAGGGATACAGGTGCTACAATCTGGTGACAAAGGAGCTACGAGTCTCATGGGATGTGGTATTTGATGAGCTAAGACCATGGTTTGGAGACAAAGGGAAAGAGAAGATTCTTGAAGAAGATTGCGAAGATGATGGAGGTGTTGTCCAAGAAGAATTTCAGCAAACAAGCACTCAAATGTCAGGTCAAGAAGCTTCTACATCACTTGGAGAAAGCTCAACATGGAAGGGGACTAAGGAGTCATTCCTCATCACCAACATCATGTTATGAAAGATCTAAAGCTGAAAATGCTGCCCAAAATAGTGATTCAAATGCAAGTGAATAAGAGTATGAAGAGGTGATCACACCAAAGGTAAAGTTGAACCGGTTGAAGAAGCAATATTCAAAAGAAATTGAAAAGAGGTCTTCGAGAGCAAGGTATCCAATTCAAAGGCAGAGCTATGATAGTTTTATTGCAAAGCATTTTGCATATATGACACACGTGGTCCAAAAGAAAGAACCACATGCATATGAAGAAGCATGTACACAAAAAGAATGACAAGAAGCTATGCTAGAAGAGATGAAAGCTCTCAAGAAGAATCACACATGGGAGCTAGTTTCAAAGGTTGAAGGTATGAAGATTGTTCCAAATAAATGGATGTTTAAAATAAAGAGAAATGCTAATGGTTCTCTAGCTAGACATAAAGCTATACTAGTAGCAAAAGGATTCAAGCAAACTCACGGCATCGACTATGAAGAAACTTTCAGCCCGGTTGCAAAGATGGGAACAATTAGAACCTTGATTGCAGTGAGTGTAGCAAGGAGATGGCCATTATATCAACTTGACATAAAAAATGTTTTTCTCAATGGTGAACTTCAAGAAGAGGTATACATGACTCAACCGATTGGAGTTGAAGATAGAAAGCATCCAAATTTTGTTTGTAGATTGAAGAAAGCTTTGTATGGGCTGAAGCAAGCACCATGTGCTTGGAATCAAAGATTGGTCGAGTAAGGTGTGGTTATAGTCCAACTAATGCAGATCCCTCTCTCTACATGAAGAAAGAAGAAGGCAAGCAGGTATATATTTGCATATATGTTGATGATCTCATCATAATAGGAAGTAATGTTATAGGAATACAAGAGATCAAAAGGAAACTCGGTAAGGAGTTTAAGAGTTCAGATCTTGGTGAGCTGAAATACTTTTTAGGCATTGAGATAGTTTATGAGAAAGATCGCATTTACTTGATGCAAAGAAAGTATCTGTTGGATATTCTTTTCAGATTTGGAATGAGTGAATGCAAACCACTCACTCAACCTATGGACACAAATGTGAAGCTATGCTCAAATGATGGAGAGAAGTTACATGATGTAACTACATACAGGAGTATTATAGGTTCATTGATCTATGCTACGATCACAAGGTTAGATTTGTGTTATATTGTTGGAGTTCTTTCTCAATTTATGCAAGCTCCAACAAGTGAACATTTAAATTCAGCCAAACGAGTGTTAAGATATGTGAAACACACAGTCAATCATGTCTTGTTTTATAGATATGATGAAGAATTGCAGATAAACGGCTTCAGTGATGCTGATTGGGCTGGTTCAAAGGAAGATAGAAGATCCACGTCTGGTTATGTGTTCATGATAGGTAGCAAACCTATCACATGGAGCTCGAAGAATCAACCTACTGTTGCACTATCATCGACAGAAGCTGCATATAGAGGATTAGCCTTTACTGTTGGGGTGGTCGACGTCTTCGGTAGTACCGCTTTTATACCTTTGATAGTAGTAAGCTTCCGGTAGCACCCGTCTGCCGCAGCAAAGACTCGAACCTTATTAAGCCTGCGGAAATTCGCTGCGCCACCGAATTAGTGTTAAACTACAGTGATGTTAGAACACCTCTATAATCAACATTAGCTTAACAGGGCTTCTGCCACTCAAACTCTATTAGACTGTGCTTTGAATTCTCTTGGAATTCCACCGGAACTTCACCGGACTGTTACTGGACTGTCACCGAAATTTACCGGAATCTTACCGGAATGATCTTCAAATCTGTTCGTAATTGCTTCAAATGTTTATACGTGAAACAAGGAGATGAGTGAACTTCCCTTACTGACTGAACTCTTCTTGAAGTTTAGAGAAAAAACTTCATCAGTTCAGAGTGCTGTTTTTGGTCCGACTTTGTACTGTGTGTACATATCCATTTCACCGGAAACTTTGATCCGTATAAACCTTAGCTACAAGATAAGCTATGTCTCATACAAAACTCTATATTATTCTGCGAGATATACTTCGTGGTTCTTCCCGAAAAACACGTTTTTTGAGTAAATAGTAAGTGACCGAAAGTACGTATACAGTGAAACTGTAACTGTTAACTAACTTTAATCGTAACATAGAATATTCAAACTTCTACTCATACGAAGAATGTCCGCAGAGCTTCCACATGAACATGTGTTTTCTATTAGAGAAGATGTGTACAAACAAGCTTCTCTTCTTGCTCAAGCTATAGAAACTCTCCTACACTGAGTAGTTTCTTATTACCATCTCTCTCAGATGAATACCTGACATTTCAGGTTTCTGTTATTCATCTTTACCTACGCAATCTATGGCGTCTTCTATACTGCATACGCGATCTCTGGCGTCTTCTATCTCTCTCTCTATTTGTATATCTGTATCTCTACGTCTCTGCGCATCTGCTGTATTTCCTTCACTTTCTCTCGATTCTTGATTGATATATATATATAGTCTTCATTCTTCCACACTCTTCCGCGCCTTTCACTTTCGGTATGTTCCACGATCCTTCTTTATGTGCGTTATGCGCACTCCCCTATTCTCTACTCTGTTACACGTCCTGTTCTCATATTTACAATTCTTGATTCGGTTTTTTGATTCTGCACGTTGCATAGTTTGGTCATGCTTCTTTAATTCTGCTTCTCTTTGTCTTTTCTCCTTTCCCTTTTTTTTGTTTGGATGCCAAATTCATGAGTGCTTCTTCAACAGCTCCCCCTCAATCACTAATTTGCATCTTTCGGTCTTCATATATCTTTCTTTCTTTTATACCTGCCTTTTCTTTGAATTTGTTTATCTTTGTTCCATCCAAACTCTTCGTCAGCATATATGCAATCTGATCTTTTGTCGAAGTGTATACAATTTCTAACTCCTTCTCCATTACCTTTTCCCTCAGGAAATGATACTGAATGTCTATGTGTTTTGTTCTTGCGTGAAACACCGGATTCGCTGCAAGATATAGAGAGCTCATATTGTCTCCATGTATAATTGGTATACGTTGATCAATGCCTAAGCTTTTGAGCAAGGTCTGCATCCATATCACTTCTTTAGCTGCTTCCACCAGTCCTTTGTATTCAGCTTCTGTTGATGATAAAGCCACTGTGTGCTGTTTCTTCGAGCACCAGTTTACTAGCTTATCTCCTAGGTATATCATTTACCCATGTGTTGATCTTCTGTCATCCTGGTTACCTGCCCAGTCTGAGTCACTGTAGGCTCTCAAATTTATATATGATGTATAGGGATAGTATAATCCTTCCTTAATAGTTCTCTTTATATATCTGAGAACTCTTTGACCTGCAATCCAATGTGGGTCTTTCAGACAATGCATAAACTGTGATAAAACTCCCACTGCATAACTCAAGTCAGGTCTCGTTAGTGTAGCATAAATCAAACTACCTACTAACGACTGATACTTTGTCATATCTTTGCAATCTGCGCCATCATATTTACTGAGTTTGTGATTGGCTTCAAGCGGTGTTGAAGCTTCTCTGCAATTCTGCATATCAAATTTCTTCAATATATTCAGAAGATACCTTTCTTGTGATAGATATATGCCGTGGTCTGTATAAGTGACTTCCATTCCAAGAAAGTATGACAACTTTCCTAGGTCACTGATCTTAAACTCCTTTTCAAGCAGTTTCTTCACCTCTGTGATTCCTGCATCTGAGGTTCCTGTAATTATTATGTCGTCTACATAAATGCAAATGTAGATCATTCCTTCGTCTGTTCTTTTAATGAGTAGACTTGCATGTGCCTTTGAACTTTGGTATCCAAGTTCGTTTAGTTACTTCACGAGTCTGTAATATGTCGCTGTGTTTACGGCTTCAGCCCAAAGATAATTTGGACAATCCTTCTCGTTTGACATGGCTCGTGCAAACTCAACTAGAGTTCGGTTCCTTCTTTCTGCTACTCCGTTTTGTTGCGGTGTATACTTGCAAGATATTTCTCTTTTGATACCTGCATTCCAAAGATAATCATTGAACTCTCGGGAGAAGTATTCTCCCCCTCCATCAGACCTCAGTCTCTTAAGCTTTCGTCCTGTGAGTCTTTCAGTGTATGCATGAAAATGCTTGAAGGCTTCAAATACTTCTGATTTTTCTTTTAAGACATATAACGTTATCCATCTTGTAGCATCATCAATGAATAAAACATAGTACCTTGAACCGCTGATCGATCCTTCTTTTGTTGGACCCCATACATCTGTATGTATGAGTTCAAGTACTCCATCATGTTTGAATCCTTTCTTCTGGAAAGGTAATCTGTGGGCTTTTCCCATCTGACAAGCTTCACACTTATGAATCATATGTTGGTTCTGTACGTTCGGTAAACCCAATACAGACTGATTTGCAATCATAGCTTTAATTCCTTTTTCATTAAAATGACCTAATCTCTTATGCCAGAGATCAAGTTTTGTAATTACTTTTTCGCCATGTGTGAGCAACGCTTGGCCAATGTTCCCTTGTACTCTTAAAGTAAAGAGTCTGCCTTCTTTCTTACCAGAGACGATCTGATTGTATCCGTTCTCGGGATCTTCTACAAATACGCCTTCATTTGTAAATCTGACCTGAAAACCTTTCTCAACTATCTGTCCCACGCTAATCAAATTTTTAGGTATTGTCGGAACATATAAAACATTGGTTAGCAAATCTTCTCCACTCTTACATTTCACTTTTCCAATTGAATGAACACTATGTCTTGTATTGTGTTTGAACAGTGTGACACGAACTACCTTTTTCTAGTTCTGACATCAATTCTATATTTCCTGATAAATGATTAGAACATCCGGAGTCAATGTAAAACACCTTTAGGTCTTCATTTTCTGATGTGCTGATAGAGTTCATCATCAACGATGTATGACTTTCATTTTGCGTGTCATTTGCATAGTTGTTGTAGGTGGTATTGTAGGATTGATTTTGTCCCCAACTTCTTGTTCCACCTCTGCCATAGCCTCCTCTTTGATTTTGTCTACCTCTTTGATATCTTCCGCTTTTGCCTCTGCTATTACTACTTTGATTTTGATTTGAACCTTGTTGATTATGCCAACATTCATAAGCCAGATGATTACTTAGTCCACAAATCCAGCAAGCCTTCTTGTTGATATTTTGGCTACCTCTTCCTCTTCCAAAGCCTCTTGCTCTTCCTCTGCCGGTGCCTTTGCCTCTAGCATAATAAACCTGAGAACTCGACTCTTCTTCATCTTTTGACTTACCTTTATCTCCTTTCTTTTTGTTCTTCATGTACATAAGAGCTTTGTCCTTTATCTCCATCTCCTTTTAGGTCTTGCTCATATGTGAGCATCAATCCTAGCAACTGATTTAAATCTAGAACAAAATGATTTAAAGAGAGTTCAGTTGAAAGTACAAAAGGTTTCCACCTTTCATCTCCTCTCAAACCTGTGAGCACTTGTGCTATCAATCTGTGGTCTTCGATATCTTCATTTATGGATCCAAGACTGTCTGCTAGATCCTTCATTTTAGTAACATAGTCACTAATGCTTTGATTCTACTTCTTTTTGAACGTTGTGAATTCGGACCATAAGCTAGCCTTCCTCGCTATCGTAGCATTTTGGAAATGGTCCTCCAACGCACTCCATATGTCCTCCACTGTTTCCAGACCTCTAATATGCGGTAGTAGATAATCTGTAACAGTACTATAAATGTATGCTCTCGCCGTTGCATCTTTCTTCTGCCACAGCTTCAAGGCTTCCAATTCTTCTTCCTTTGGTTGTCTGTTGACTTCAAAATTCAGCTTCTTTTCTTCTCCAATCACATACATCATTAAGTCCTTACTCATAAGTAAGGCTTCCATGCGCATTACCCATGCGGGATAATTATCTCTGTCCAGCTTGTCAATAGAGACATGTTCTGCCATGATCTTCTTGTTTTCTTTCTTTGCTCTCACACCTCTTGTTAGATTTTACGGCTCTGATATCACTTGTTGTGGTGATTAACCTGCTCTCATACCACTTGTTGGGGTGGTCAATGTCTTCGGTAGTACCGCTTTTATACCTCTGATAGTAGTAAGCTTCCGGTACCACCCGTCTGCCGCAACAAAGACTCGAACCTTATCAAGCCTGCGGAAATTCGCTGCGCCACCGAATTAGTGTTAAACTACAGTGATGTTAGAACACCTCTATAATCAACAGTAGCTTAACAGGGCTTCTGCCACTCAAACTCTATTAGTTCTCTTGGAATTCCACCGGAACTTCACCCCACTATTATTGGACTCTCACCAAAATTTACCAAAATCTTACCGGAATGATCTTCAAATCTGTTCGTAATTGCTTCAAATGTTTATACGTGAAACAAGGAAGTGATGAGTGAACTTCCCTTACTTACTGAACTCTTCCTGAAGTTTAGAGAAAAAACTTCATTAGTTCAAAGTGCTATTTTCGGTCCGACTTTGTACTGTGTGTACATATCCATTTCACCGGAAACTTTGATCCGTATAAACCTTAGCTACAAGATAAGCTATGTCTCATACAAAACTCTATATTATTCTGCGAGATATACTTCGTGGTTCTTCCCGAAAAACACGTTTATTGAGTAAACAGTAAGTGACCGAAAGAACGTATACAGTGAAACTGTAACCGTTAACTAACTTTAATCGTAACATAAAATATTCAAACTTCTACTCATACGAAGAATGCACGCAGAGCTTCCACATGAACATGTGTTTTCTATTAGAGAAGATGTGTACAAACAAGCTTGGCCTCTTCTTGCTCAAGCTATAGAAACTCTCCTACACTGAGTAGTTTCTTATTACCATCTCTCTCAGATGAATACCTGACATTTCAGGTTTTTGTTATTCATCTTTACCTACGCGATCTATGGCATCTTCTATACTACATACGCGATCTCTGGCGTCTTCTATCTCTCTCTCTCTATCTGTATATCTGTATCTCTGCGTCTCTGCGCATCTGCTGTATTTCCTTCACTTTCTCTCGATTCTTGATTGATATATATATATAGTCTTGATTCTTCCACGCTCTTCCGCGCCTTTCACTTTCGATATGTTCCACGATCCTTCTTTATGTGCGTTATGCGCACTCCCCTGTTCTCTACTCTGTTACACGTCCTGTTCTCATATTTACAATTCTTGATTCGGTTTTTTGATTCTGCACGTTGCACAGTTTGGTCGTGCTTCTTTAATTCTGCTTCTCTTTGTCTTTTCTCCTTTCCCTTTTTTTTGTCTGGATGCCAAATTCATGAGTGCTTCTTCAACAGCTCCCCCTCAATCACTAATTTGCATCTTTCGGTCTTCATATATCTTTCTTTCTTTTATACCTGCCTTTTCTTTGAATTTGTTTATCTTTGTTCCATCCAAACTCTTCGTCAGCATATATGCAATCTGATCTTTTGTCGAAGTGTATACAATTTCTAACTCCTTCTCCATTACCTTTTCCCTCAGGAAATGATACTGAATGTCTATGTGTTTTGTTCTTGCGTGAAACACCGGATTCGCTGCAAGATATAGAGAGCTCATATTGTCTCCATGTATAATTGGTATACGTTGATCAATGCCTAAGCTTTTGAGCAAGGTCTGCATCCATATCACTTCTTTAGCTGCTTCCACCAGTCCTTTGTATTCAGCTTCTGTTGATGATAAAGCCACTGTGTGCTGTTTCTTCGAGCACCAGTTTACTAGCTTATCTCCTAGGTATATCATTTACCCATGTGTTGATCTTCTGTCATCCTGGTTACCTGCCCAGTCTGAGTCACTGTAGGCTCTCAAATTTATATATGATGTATAGGGATAGTATAATCCTTCCTTAATAGTTCTCTTTATATATCTGAGAACTCTTTGACCTGCAATCCAATGTGGGTCTTTCAGACAATGCATAAACTGTGATAAAACTCCCACTGCATAACTCAAGTCAGGTCTCGTTAGTGTAGCATAAATCAAACTACCTACTAACGACTGATACTTTGTCATATCTTTGCAATCTGCGCCATCATATTTACTGAGTTTGTGATTGGCTTCAAGCGGTGTTGAAGCTTCTCTGCAATTCTGCATATCAAATTTCTTCAATATATTCAGAAGATACCTTTCTTGTGATAGATATATGCCGTGGTCTGTATAAGTGACTTCCATTCCAAGAAAGTATGACAACTTTCCTAGGTCACTGATCTTAAACTCCTTTTCAAGCAGTTTCTTCACCTCTGTGATTCCTGCATCTGAGGTTCCTGTAATTATTATGTCGTCTACATAAATGCAAATGTAGATCATTCCTTCGTCTGTTCTTTTAATGAGTAGACTTGCATGTGCCTTTGAACTTTGGTATCCAAGTTCGTTTAGTTACTTCACGAGTCTGTAATATGTCGCTGTGTTTACGGCTTCAGCCCAAAGATAATTTGGACAATCCTTCTCGTTTGACATGGCTCGTGCAAACTCAACTAGAGTTCGGTTCCTTCTTTCTGCTACTCCGTTTTGTTGCGGTGTATACTTGCAAGATATTTCTCTTTTGATACCTGCATTCCAAAGATAATCATTGAACTCTCGGGAGAAGTATTCTCCCCCTCCATCAGACCTCAGTCTCTTAAGCTTTCGTCCTGTGAGTCTTTCAGTGTATGCATGAAAATGCTTGAAGGCTTCAAATACTTCTGATTTTTCTTTTAAGACATATAACGTTATCCATCTTGTAGCATCATCAATGAATAAAACATAGTACCTTGAACCGCTGATCGATCCTTCTTTTGTTGGACCCCATACATCTGTATGTATGAGTTCAAGTACTCCATCATGTTTGAATCCTTTCTTCTGGAAAGGTAATCTGTGGGCTTTTCCCATCTGACAAGCTTCACACTTATGAATCATATGTTGGTTCTGTACGTTCGGTAAACCCAATACAGACTGATTTGCAATCATAGCTTTAATTCCTTTTTCATTAAAATGACCTAATCTCTTATGCCAGAGATCAAGTTTTGTAATTACTTTTTCGCCATGTGTGAGCAACGCTTGGCCAATGTTCCCTTGTACTCTTAAAGTAAAGAGTCTGCCTTCTTTCTTACCAGAGACGATCTGATTGTATCCGTTCTCAGGATCTTCTACAAATACGCCTTCATTTGTAAATCTGACCTGAAAACCTTTCTCAACTATCTGTCCCACGCTAATCAAATTTTTAGGTATTGTCGGAACATATAAAACATTGGTTAGCAAATCTGCTCCACTCTTACATTTCACTTTTCCAATTGAATGAACACTATGTCTTGTATTGTGTTTGAACAGTGTGACACGAACTACCTTTTTCTAGTTCTGACATCAATTCTATATTTCCTGATAAATGATTAGAACATCCGGAGTCAATGTAAAACACCTTTAGGTCTTCATTTTCTGATGTGCTGATAGAGTTCATCATCAACGATGTATGACTTTCATTTTGCGTGTCATTTGCATAGTTGTTGTAGGTGGTATTGTAGGATTGATTTTGTCCCCAACTTCTTGTTCCACCTCTGCCATAGCCTCCTCTTTGATTTTGTCTACCTCTTTGATATCTTCCGCTTTTGCCTCTGCTATTACTACTTTGATTTTGATTTGAACCTTGTTGATTATGCCAACATTCATAAGCCAGATGATTACTTAGTCCACAAATCCAGCAAGCCTTCTTGTTGATATTTTGGCTACCTCTTCCTCTTCCAAAGCCTCTTGCTCTTCCTCTGCCGGTGCCTTTGCCTCTAGCATAATAAACCTGAGAACTCGACTCTTCTTCATCTTTTGACTTACATTTATCTCCTTTCTTTTTGTTCTTCATGTACATAAGAGCTTTGTCCTTTATCTCCATCTCCTTTTAGGTCTTGCTCATATGTGAGCATCAATCCTAGCAACTGATTTAAATCTAGAACAAAATGATTTAAAGAGAGTTCAGTTGAAAGTACAAAAGGTTTCCACCTTTCATCTCCTCTCAAACCTGTGAGCACTTGTGCTATCAATCTGTGGTCTTCGATATCTTCATTTATGGATCCAAGACTGTCTGCTAGATCCTTCATTTTAGTAACATAGTCACTAATGCTTTGATTCTACTTCTTTTTGAACGTTGTGAATTCGGACCATAAGCTAGCCTTCCTCGCTATCGTAGCATTTTGGAAATGGTCCTCCAACGCACTCCATATGTCCTCCACTGTTTCCAGACCTCTAATATGCGGTAGTAGATAATCTGTAACAGTACTATAAATGTATGCTCTCGCCGTTGCATCTTTCTTCTGCCACAGCTTCAAGGCTTCCAATTCTTCTTCCTTTGGTTGTCTGTTGACTTCAAAATTCAGCTTCTTTTCTTCTCCAATCACATACATCATTAAGTCCTTACTCATAAGTAAGGCTTCCATGCGCATTACCCATGCGGGATAATTATCTCTGTCCAGCTTGTCAATAGAGACATGTTCTGCCATGATCTTCTTGTTTTCTTTCTTTGCTCTCACACCTCTTGTTAGATTTTACGGCTCTGATATCACTTGTTGTGGTGATTAACCTGCTCTCATACCACTTGTTGGGGTGGTCAATGTCTTCGGTAGTACCGCTTTTATACCTCTGATAGTAGTAAGCTTCCGGTACCACCCGTCTGCCGCAACAAAGACTCGAACCTTATCAAGCCTGCGGAAATTCGCTGCGCCACCGAATTAGTGTTAAACTACAGTGATGTTAGAACACCTCTATAATCAACAGTAGCTTAACAGGGCTTCTGCCACTCAAACTCTATTAGTTCTCTTGGAATTCCACCGGAACTTCACCCCACTATTATTGGACTCTCACCAAAATTTACCAAAATCTTACCGGAATGATCTTCAAATCTGTTCGTAATTGCTTCAAATGTTTATACGTGAAACAAGGAAGTGATGAGTGAACTTCCCTTACTTACTGAACTCTTCCTGAAGTTTAGAGAAAAAACTTCATTAGTTCAAAGTGCTATTTTCGGTCCGACTTTGTACTGTGTGTACATATCCATTTCACCGGAAACTTTGATCCGTATAAACCTTAGCTACAAGATAAGCTATGTCTCATACAAAACTCTATATTATTCTGCGAGATATACTTCGTGGTTCTTCCCGAAAAACACGTTTATTGAGTAAACAGTAAGTGACCGAAAGTACGTATACGGTGAAACTATAACTGTTAACTAACTTTAATCGTAACATAAAATATTCAAACTTCTACTCATACGAAGAATGCACGCAGAGCTTCCACATGAACATGTGTTTTCTATTAGAGAAGATGTGTACAAACAAGCTTGGCCTCTTCTTGCTCAAGCTATAGAAACTCTCCTACACTGAGTAGTTTCTTATTACCATCTCTCTCAGATGAATACCTGACATTTCAGGTTTTTGTTATTCATCTTTACCTACGCGATCTATGGCATCTTCTATACTACATACGCGATCTCTGGCGTCTTCTATCTCTCTCTCTCTATCTGTATATCTGTATCTCTGCGTCTCTGCGCATCTGCTGTATTTCCTTCACGTTCTCTCAATTCTTGATTGATATATATATATATATAGTCTTGATTCTTCCACGCTCTTCCGCGCCTTTCACTTTCGATATGTTCCACGATCCTTCTTTATGTGCGTTATGCGCACTCCCCTGTTCTCTACTCTGTTACACGTCCTGTTCTCATATTTACAATTCTTGATTCGGTTTTTTGATTCTGCACGTTGCACAGTTTGGTCGTGCTTCTTTAATTCTGCTTCTCTTTGTCTTTTCTCCTTTCCCTTTTTTTTGTCTGGATGCCAAATTCGTGAGTGCTTCTTCAACGTTTGCAACTTGTGAAGCTATGTGGATTAAGAAGCTCTTGGATGATCTTGATGTGCAGGTGGAGACCATTCCAATTTATGGTGACAACATGTCTAGCATTCACTTAATGAACAATCCAATGTTTCATGCACAAAGGAAGCACATAGAAGTACATTATCATTATGTTCGAGAAAACGTTTTGAGCAAGGATGTGGATATAAAGTTCATTGGAACTAATGACCAGGTTGCAGGCATGCTTACAAAGTCCCTAGATGCTTCTAAGCTAAAGAGGTTCAAGGACGACATCAACTTGTAGGATATGGCTGAAGGTGCAAGCTCACATGTGAGCTTGAGGGGGAGTGTTAAAAATAAAGAAGTAAGCTCGTTTATATTTTTGCAAAAAGGATTATCTTCAATAGAAGGAAAATAAAAAAATAAAAAATGGAAGCATTTACTTTAGCAAGTAGTGGAGGCCAAAAGAGAATCAAATCCAGAAACTGAACTATAAGAGGAGTGGTTTTCCAAAGTAGTGGACAAATGATGGAGAAGAGCTCTCAAACTCATCATGAGAGATTTTGGTCACTTGGCTATAAAAGAGGCAAGGGAGGACACTCAAGTAGAGAGGAAGAAGGCGTGGAAATCCCCTTGTAGCTAGTTTATTTGGTTTGAGTCATTTCGTTCAGTTCACTCTCATAGAGTATGTCCAGCTGCACACCCACTTTTGGGTAATCTACTTATGAGAGTCATATCTCTCAATATATGTATCCAATTTTAGCATTTAAACATTCGTTGGAAAGCGTATTTCAAGTATTTCCTCTATCTAAAACAATTTTATGAAATTCTTTATGCTCTATGAGTTAGTCAGGTTTTAGTGAAGTCTAGTTTTCAGCCTAACTGAGTGGACAGGTAGCCCCTTTTGAATCAAAGAGTTGCTCTGTGAGTTAGTCAGGTTTTAGTGAAGTCTAGTTTTCAGCCTAACTGAGTGGACAGGTAGCCTCTTTTGAAAGCTATAGGTGTCTAGTTTGAGTGACCAAATTTTCAAGTTCATTGCATTTTTCAGTTGGTACTAGTTTTCATTTGAAGGTTGAGCTGTTGGCAAAAGTCTTGATCCTGAGAAGGTCTTCTACACTTTTCGCTACGATTACGAGAGGAATTCTCCAACAATAACCCACTCACACGACAGGTAAAGGTGAGTAGAGATGTGGTATTTGATGAACTTTCAAGCTTCTATGCAGATACCAAAGAAGGACTGATTCTTGAACCAAATGACAAAGAAAATGCTGAAAAATCAAGTGCAGAATCTCAGGTTTTGAGTGGACCAGATGCATCACTAAGCAATAGTTCCAAATCAAATCCATGGAGTGGAAGATTACGTGGAAATTTCAGTCTAGCGAATTCATCAAATACATCCAAGAAAGGTAAAGAAAAGCTTTCTGATGGTCATAAAACATGTGCAGGTTTTGAAGACGCAAATGGAGATTCAAGCGGTTCAGAAAAGATTCTTGATGAGGAACTTGGATTGCCCTCTATTAAGACTCCAGGAGTAAGAAGGGCACATGCATATGATACAAGAAGTGACCCAAGACCAAGAAGATCTAGGAGGTGGAATTCAGTGCAACGATTGACATATGATAGTTACATGGCTCGTCATTATGCCACATGACAAAGGTAATACAAGATGTTGAACCTTCTTGCTTTGAAGATGCAATTGGAATTGCAGATTGGGAAAAAGCTATGGATGAGGAGATGGCTGCACTTTATGGAAATGATACATGGAAGCTGGTTCCATTGGCGCAAGGAAAGAAACCCATAGGCTGCAAATGGGTTTACAAGGTAAAGCATAATGCTGATGGTAGCATAAGCAGGTATAAAGCACGATTGGTAGCTAAAGGATATGCACATACATATGGCATTGATTATGAGGAAACATTCAGCCCTGTAGCTAAGATGTCTATTGTCAGGACACTTGTTGCATTAGCTACAGCAAAACGATGGACTTTGCATCAGATGGATGTGAAGAATGCTTTCCTACATGGTGAGTTACAGGAATAAGTATATATGGACCAACCACAAGGATATGAAGATTGAAAGCATCCAGAATATGTTTGCAGGTTGCAAAAGGCTTTGTATGAGCTAAAGCAGGCTCCGTGTGCATGGCATGCAAGGATTGCTGATTACTTAACCATCATTGGGTTTTCTATGTGTGATGTAGATCATTCACTATATGCAAGGAAGGCTGATGATGGCATCATGATTGTGGCCATTTATGTTGATGACTTGATTGTAGGTGGTGATAATGAAGAAAGCATCAAAGAGGTAAAGCAACTTCTTATGCAGGAATTTGATATGAAAGATCTTGGTGTGCTGCGCTATTTCTTGGGCATTGAGTTTATACATACAGAAACAGGTATATGGATGTTGTTGTTGATATATTTAGGTAGTGATGTGTGTGAACATACTAGGACCGCTGGGGTACTTTTTTCCCTCTTTCGATCTGAGCTCATTTCGACCTCAGAATGCACTATCGTAGTGCTTGTGCAGGCTATTTCATCATTTTGTGCCAAAGGTATATACCAGTTTCTATTCACCAGTATAAGTGTATCGAAGTCTGCTACAGGTCTAGTAGAATTCGTCTAGGCAATTCTATTCAACTTTTTGAGATACAATCAATTTTTTGCATCAAGGTATTTTAGTCACCGGCCATGGCTGAAAGCAGTGATGTATTCCGTATGTTGGATGTTGAGGATAAGTTGGATGGTTCCAACTACCCGTTATGGGCTTATATGATGCGACATGTATTGGTTGCAAAAGGATTGTGGAACATTGTGCAGGGTGTTGAAAGATGTCTTGTTACACCTCTGACTATAGGTACTGCAAATACAGGTGCTGGAGCTGATGAAGATGGTGTCGAAGATGATATTCCGCAGATTCCTGTTCATGCTACTGTTTCTGCTGCACCTACTGCAGAGCATATTCGTTGGGACGGTAGAGATGCCCAAACACATGCATTGATAGCTTTGTCTGTCAAACGTGCCATTATTCCTCACATTCGCTCTTGCGGAATAGCTAAGGATGCTTGGGATACACTTACCACATTGTACCAAGCTAGGAATGAGGCTCGTGTTGCTTACCTCCAAAAACAGTTCGAGAGTGAGCACATGAATGAAGGTGATTCTATGGACAGTTTCCTAACAAAGATCAAAGACTTGAAGGAACAATTGATTTCTGCTGATGAGGTTATACCAGATAGCTCACTTGTGTAGACCGTTCTGAATGGTCTTCCTGATCATATCAGAGTTTTGCTTCTACTCTTCGTTTGATGATGAAAGGCAATCCGAATGCCTTATCATTTGAGGAGTTAGTCTCTGTTCTATTGCAGGAAGATCAGTCCAGGCAGAACAAGTCCATTATGCGAGTTGCAGATCAAGCTTTCCTAGCTACTTAGAAGGGCAAAGGAAAATGGAGCTCTTCAACTAGTAAGCAGAAATCTGCTAATTCTGCATATTTGAAGAAGGAAGATAAATATGAGAAGAAATCAGAAAAGCAAAAATTGTTTTGTAAGTACTGTAAAGGGAATGATCATATCATAAAGAACTGTCCAAAAGAGGCTGCTAAAGAGGCAAAGAAGAAAGAGGCTGGAATGGTTGTTGCAGAGGCCTCTACACCAAAAACAGAGTCTCCAAATCTTGTGCAGGAAGAAGAATGGGCATTTACTACTGTATGCAATTTTGACCCATCTTCTCATGATCAGTGCATGTCTGTAGTAGACTCACATGTTTGGTATTTTGATAGTGGGGCGACCAAACATATTACCTCGCAGTGTAGTTTCTTCTCTTCACTCGAGCCTGCTCCTACAGGGAATACTGTTACATGTGCCAACAACTCGTCTTATCCTGTTATGGGAGTTGGTAAGATCATTTTGACTACTGCTGATGGTAGTTCTTTCACTTTGTCAGATGCTTTATTTGTGCCACGGATAAAAAAGAACCTGTTATCAGTTTTTGCATTAGCCAAGATTGGCTTGGTTGTGAAATTTGTTGATGACAGGTGTATAGTTCATGATCTGTCAAATGGCGATGTGATTATTGCTTCTGGCATTTTATGTCATGGACTGTATAAGCTCATAGACTATGAAAGATCTGAAAATGATTTGGCATGTGCAGTAAATGATTCTCAGGCTATGTCCGATGCAAAGCTTTGGCATGCATGCTTTGGTCATCTGAATTTTGCTAGTTTGCTATGCCTACAGAATTCTGAAATGGTGTCCTCTTTGCCCAAAATTGAGGCACCTGGAAAATATATTTGTGAAGGCTGTATTTTGGGCAAAATGCAGCGTTCCTCCTTTCCAAAAGATGGTTCAGTTCGGGCTACACAGAAATTGCAGCTTGTACATAGTGATGTCTGTGGTCCTATGCAGACACCCTCTTTTGGAAATTTCCTTTACTTCGTGACTTTCATTGATGATTTTTACAGACATGCATGGGTATATCCACTCAAAGCAAAGTCCAAAGTGTTCATGTGCTTTAAACAGTTTTTGGTTTTGGCTGAAAATTTGTTAGCGTGTAAAATGGGCACCCTCCCTTCTGATCGAGGGGGGGAATATATGTCTTCTGATTTTAATGCATTTATGGTTGAAAGTGGGATAAAACACCAGTGTACAGTGCCGTATACACCTCAATAGAATGGAGTTGCTGAACGAAAGAACAGGTCACTCATGGAGATGGCGAGGTGCATGGTCAAAAGTCAGGCTTTACCACATAGTTTCTGGCTTGAGGCTGTCATGTGTGCAACATATATACTGAACAGGTGTCCCACTAAAGCACTGCAATCTATCACTCCATATGAGGCTTGGCATGACCACAAGCCATGTGTTGCTCATCTGCGTGTTTTTGGTTGTTTGGCATATGCACTAGTGCGTGAACAACATTGCAGAAAATTGGACGATAAGGCAGTAAAATGTATTTTTGTTGGGTATAATTATGAAAGTAAAGGCTATCGTTTGTATCATCCACAGACTAAATGCATTCTGGTTAGCCGTGATGTTGTCTTTGTGGAAGATGCTATTCAGCCATTGCTTTCATGTACTAAGGAGACATCTGTTAGCTCCAAAGACATGTATGATAATTTGATGCCTGTTTTTATAGGTGGACAATCTAGTGCTGGTCCTAATGAGGCAACTTCTCAACCTTTGTAGGTTTCATATGATGATGCAAATCATTCCATTTTTTATGCAGATTTACATGATGCACTTGTTGATGAGAGAGCTGATATCGAGCATGCAAAAACTATGCCAAAATGGTTGGTGCAGACTTTGCGTGATAGCAAATTAGATGCACCTTTGTCATATCGTACTCGTTCAGGCTCTTATAGTTCCTCCTTTGCATCAGATTACTATGATATGGCTACGTCTAGTCTCTATGATGAGAATGAGCCTATTTCGTTTGATGAAGCACATAATTCAAAAAATTGGATGGCTACTATGCAATCTGAATATGATGCTATAATGAAGAATGGTACATGGTCTTTATGTGACTTGCCTCCTGGCAAGAAGGCCATTGGTACTAAGTGGGTATACAAGGTGAAGCGTAAACCTAATGGTACAGTTGACAGGTATAAGGCTAGGCTTATTGCAAAGGGTTATGCGCAGGAAAGAGGCATTGATTTTGATGAGACCTTTGCACCTATATGGTGTATGACTACTGTTCGGAGCATTTGTGCACTTACCACCCATCATGGTTGGAATGTACATCAGTTGGACATTAAAACAACATTTCTAAATGGTGAGTTGCATGAAGAAGTGTATGTTTTTCAGCCCCGTGGCTTTGTGTAGAAAGGGTGTGAAAACTAGGTGTGCAGATTAAAGAAGGCATTATATGGTTTAAAGCAAGCACCACATGCTTGGTATGAGAAGATACATGCCTATCTGGTTGCACATGGTTTTGAGAACAGTCCAACTCAAAGCACCTTATATGTTAAGCATGCTAATGATGTGCTTCTGATCATTGTTGTCTATGTTGACGACATGCTGCTTATTGGACCTATTGAGAAGCATATTGCTGATTTCAAGGCTGATTTTCATGCCTCATTTGAGATGTTGGATTTTAGGCATTTGCATCACTATTTGGGCATTCAGTTTATGCAAGTTGATGGTGGAATGGCTTTGTGTCAAAGGAAATATATTGACACATTATTGCAACATTTTGGCCTTGAAGACTGTAAGCCTATTGCCACTCCTATGGAGACAGGTTTACGATTGAGTCTTCATGATGTTGGAGATGCATTTGATGTTGTTCTCTATCAACAGGCTGTTGGATGCTTGATTTACTTATGCATTACTCAGCTAGATATTCAGTTTGCTGTCTCACAGATGAGCAGGTTTATGCATTGCCTAGGAGTCACGCATTGGAAGGCGGTTAAGCGCATCTTTCGCTACTTGAGTGGTACTCGGCTACTTGGGTTGTTTATCCCAAGGGGGATCACTACTGCCAGATTTGCATGCATTTTTTGACTTAGATTGGGCTCGTTGCTATGACACTCGTGTGTCCACTAGTGGTTTTTGCTTCATGCTTGGTAGCTCATGAATATCTTGGTTGAGCAAGAAGCAACCTACTGTGGCCACTTCTAGTTGTGAGGCTGAGTATAGTGCACCTTTCACAACGATTGTTGAGTGTGTGTGGCTCAGATGCCTTATGGCTGATTTGGGTGTTGGCCAGTCTTCTGCCACCACCATCTTCACTGACAGTGAGAGCGCATTGGCAGTTGCGAGGAACCCTTTGTTCCATGCTCACACTAAGCACATTGAGGTGCATTATCACTATGTCAGGGAGAGGTTCTCTGCTGGGGAGATCAACTTGGCATATGTGCCCACGCAGGAGAACATTGCAGACCTTTTCACAAAGGCTCTGCCTAGGGAGACGTTTGAAGCTTTCCGCAAAGCTTTGGGATTACTTCCTTTTGTGGAGTGATTTCCACATAGGTTAGTACTTCCTTATACATGAGTGCCATCTGCTTGTTCACCGCATCACTCCTAAGGGGGATTTGTTGATATATTTAGGTAGTGATGTGTATGAACACACTAGGACCACCGAGGCACTTTTTTCCCTCTTTAGGAGGTTTTTTCCCCCTGGCTTGTACATACGCATATTGCCCTAATGGGCTAGTTATCTTTGTACATTCTCTAGTAATACATTCAGTATTGTGTGTTTGTGCTCCAAGCTACTTCTTCTTCCTTGTGCTATTCACGTGCTTTCGTAGACGTCTATCTCCAACAGTTGCAAAGGCAATATGCCTTGAATATGCTGCAAAAGTATGGTATGGATGGTTGTAAGCCAATTTCTATGCCATTAGATCAGAGTTTGAAGTTGGATACTACATCAGGTGAAGCATTGGGAAATGCTACTATGTATAGGAAAATTGTGGGAAGTCTTATATATCTTACAATTACAAGGCCTGATTTAAGCTATACTGTTGGACTTGAAAGTCAATTTATGCAGGTTCCCAAGAAGCCACATTTGGATGCTCTGAGGTGCACTCTACGTTATGTGAGTGCCACTTTGGATTATGCATTATTTTATGAAGCTAGTGTAGATTTGCAAGTTCATGGATACACAGATGCAGATTGGGCTGGTAGTACTCCAGATAGAAGATCTACTAGTGGCTTTCTTTTCTCACTTGGAGGTGCAGCTATTACATGGAGCACTAAGAAGCAACCCACTGTTGCTTTGTCGAGTATAGAGGCTGAGTATAGAGGTACTGCAATGGAAGCATGTGAGGCATCATGGCTGGAGATGTTACTTGTAGATTTAGGTGTGGAAGTGCAAAAGCCTATCACTATCTATTGTGATAATCTTAGCAGCATATAGTTAGCATGAAACCCTGTTTTCCATGCTAGAACAAAGCATATCGAGGTACATTATTATCACTTCATCAGAGAGAAGGTATTAGCAGGTGATATTGATCTTGTCTATGTGAGAACAGATGAGCAGATTGCTGATATTTTCACCAAAGCACTTGGAGCTGAGAAGTTGAAGAAATTTCAGGAGATGCCTAGATTACAAGATATGGCATTGAGCTTGAGTGGGAGTGTTGAGATATCAAGCTCAACATGTGATGATCCCAGATGAGACGTACCAGTTTTTCGTTTCTCTGACATGTATAGTGGTCACGTCAGTATATGTCAGGGATACTTCATTGATCTTGATTAGATTTATCTACTCAGAGTGATGGCACATTCGTTCCTTGCCAGCTGACTCATTCGCGGACATTAGGTTTTTCCTTATGTACTAATCTTTATATATTGCACTTGTATTCTTGTTTTTTAGGTCATTCTTGTACATTCCTTTTATGTAATAGAAGAAGAAGAAGAAGAAGAAGAAGAAGAAGAAGAAGAAGAAGAAGAAGAAGGTCATTCTTCCTTGCCTCAATCTGTGTGTGTGCTTCTCCTTGAGAGTGAGAGTGTGTGTGTGAGCTCTCTTCCTTATCTCCTTCCTCGTGACACATGAGACCATAGTCCACTGTATTTAGTATACTCCCAATCACGTCCCTTTGCGAGTTCTTCTTCTTCTTCTTCAGAGACATCTTCACCCACTGCCTTTGCTTGTGAAAACGCTGTATCTAGCCATCTGCTCATTGGAAAAGGTGGAAGAGGTCGAAGACTTTCTGGAAGAGGAAAAAATCGAGTGGAACGATTCCTTCGAAACTAAGCTCTTTCATTTGCTGGTTTCCTTGGCAAGCTCATACCTTTCTAACCACTTTTGCATAAGCTCAGAGTTAACTATGCAAAACTTTATTCCCTTCTCTCTGAAAGCTGCATCCATTTTTCTTTGCAATCTTTTACCTTGTGGTTCATCGCCTACGAGACAAACATCTTCATCATCGCTCCATAAGCAAGGCATTTCGGGATCTGACATACATAGAAACTCAGTTATGAATACAAGAGACTCTTGTACAAGCCATCCCTCTGACTTGCTACCCTCTGGACGTGTTCTCTGTTGAACAAACCCTTTTAATGTCTTCATAAAGCCCTCTAATAAGAACATCCATCAACTATGGATAGTTCCTGCTATTGCAACTTCATCTACCACATGAACCAGTAAATGAATTTGAATAGTGAGAATACTTGTGGGAAGTATTTCTCTACCATACAAACAGCCTCGATAGCATTGAGTTTCACACTCTCTATTCTATCTTTATTTATCTCTTTAGAAGAGATCCACTGATTTTATAAATGGTTCTTCCAAAATCCTCCGAAAGACAATCTTTTAGGGCTATAGGGAGCACAAATTGTAAAAAATTATGCCAATTATGAGACTTGAGCCCTCCAAGATCGTCGTTTTGTGTGAAAGCAGTATTTAGACACCTCATGCATCTAGTAGGTGTCCAAAACTCTAAAATTGTTTTCTTCATTTGTTGCTCTTCCATCTTGCAAAGCACCCAAGGAGCTCTTGGTAACGATACTGTTCTGTTGGGCTTAGTAATTGCCCACAACTCTCGCATACAACCTCGCTCTTCTAAGTCCTCCCTTTGTGCTTTGTTTTCTTTCTTTCCGATGAAAGTTTTCCAAAGAATCTCTCCTAGATTCTTAAAAATATGCATCGTGTCTACCAAATCATTGATCAACAATTCACTCCAATAAGGGAGTTCATGATAAACGGACAATTGTTTCATGCCAGCGGCTGGATTTTTTGAATCCCACAGTTGTTTCCAATCGCTAGCTTTCATTTGGCGTTGTGTTTGTCGACCAATTTGTCCTTCACGTAAAACATGTCCATCAGGAAAATATCTATGGTGCCCTTCATAAACAGTTTTACTTAGTGCTTTGGAATATCGTGTGTTGTTAGGATCTTGCTCACGCACATACAGAGATTACGGATGTTGAAACCACACAGACAAATAGATGCAACAAGAGATGAGACAGAACGCAGTATTGGGTGCAATCTCCCCAAATGCACTCTGTTTCAATAGTCCACAGAGTGCATGTATTTATAGAAACTTTTGATTACGTCGAAAAGAGTAGTTACATGAGAGCGGCTTCAAAAAGCAAGCATGAAAGTAAAAGTTGGTAACTTTTGCAGAAAGCCATTGCTTTCAATAACAGAAAATGTGGTCTACAATGACCCTTATTCTAACCATTACTTTTCTAACTGTTTCTAACAATAGAACCTTCTACACAAGTTTATTTACAAGATAAATAATAATTATTTGGATTATTGATGTTCGCCCTTTCACGCCTTGCACACTCCTCACGAACCTTCAGCTGCTATATAGAAAACATTAAAAACAAATTAATACATCAATAAATAAACACTCTAGCAATGCATTGTTCAATAATAATTTAACACTCCAACAATGCATTGTTCAACATATTCCATGTTACAATCCAACAATGCATTGTTCAACATATTCATGTTACACTCCAACAATGCATTGTTCAACATATTCCATAAGTTATAACATGCCCCTCAGTTGATAAAATAATAAACATGGATGGCTAGTCACATGTTTCATCACTGAATAAAAAAAAAAGGGCATGTGCCATGTAAAAACACATGCATGGAAATGTTCATGGAGCTGTTACATTAATGTGTTTGTGTATGATATGCAGAAATTAAGTGGTCATAATGAGGTGTTAATTGTGTTTTATGTATCCATTGACATTCTTCAATAGAGTGATTTTTGTACTTAACCAAATATCGATGATATTGAGTACTTGTGTTTGTAGTAGTGACATCATGATCAATGATTTCCTCTGGAACTAAGACTTCAGATTGTTCTTCAATTACAGGAGGGTCATCAAGAAGTGGAGCAAGTGGTAAAGTTCCTTTAAATGGTTTAAGTAAACTAATATGAAAAGAGTTATGTATAGTCCAATGAGATGGAATATCTAATCTAAATGAATTATCATTAATTTTTTCTATAATGCGAAATGGTCCATAATAGCGTGGTGCAAGTTTAATTTTAGGATGTTGCAAAATATTTTTGAGACATCTTTTAATGATACGCAACTATAAAAAAATCATTTTCCTTGAATTCTTTGGCTAATCGTTTAGTATTGATATTACGTGTATAATGCTCTTGACTTTTCCTAATGTGCTCATGAACATCATGAAGTATAGAAACCTGATCATGAGCAATAGAATCAGCCATCAGAATGTCGGTTTGGGTGAGGGACATGGGAGTGGGAAGCTTTTTACCAAAAACACTTTCAAAAGGTGCACGACCTGTAGTGGTGTGTGCAGTGTTATTGTAGGCAAATTGAAGCAATGGCAACTTTTCATCCCAGTATCTAAAGAATAACAACGCAATAAATCAAGAATAGTACTATTTGTAGCCTCACTCTGTCCATTACTTTCAAGATGAAATGTAGAGCTAAAATCTATTTTAGAACCAAAATGTTGAAATAAGGCAACCCAAGAATGATTACAAAATCTAACATCACGATCAGATAACATTACTTTAGGAAATCCATGATGTGGGAAAATGCATTTAATGAATAATTTTGTAGCTTGAGGTGCAGTCAAAGTTTTTCTACATAGAATGAAATATACATATTTACTAAACCTATCAACTATTGTCCAAATCATATCATTATGTGATGAAGTGATGGGAAGACCTATAATAAAATCCATAGAAATTTGTTCCCATGGTTCATTTGGAATGGGAAGTGGCATTAATAATCCAAATGGTTTACCATAATGACGTTTGACTCGCTGACATACAATGCATTGAGAAACATAATGTGCAATATCTTTTTCCATGTGTGGCCAAAAGAAGAAATCTTTGCAAGCAAAAATGGTGCTTTGTATGCCTCTATGACCCATGTAAGATGGTTCATGCATTTGTTAGGTCGCCGGATTGGCATAATGTAAATATATTTTCATATACCGCACGTACTGAAAGGTCGTAGCGAAGTGATGTAACCCTTTTTATTCATTAATGAAGAGACATTACGGGGTTCTTTGGTGTAGGATAGACGAGATCGCCAGACTGTCTGTCTGGGTGATTTGCGATCTTGTGGAGATGCCATAGTGCAGATTTCAGATATTCTTGTTGGAGAATTCCTCTCCTAATCGCAGCGGAAAGTGTAGAAGACCTTCTCAGGATCAAGACTTTTGCCAACAGCTGAACCTTCAAATGAAAACTGGTACCAACTGAAAAATGCAATGAACTTGAAACTTTGGTCACTCAAACTAGACACCTACAGCTTTCAAATGAGCTATCAAACACTCAATTTGGAGTAGATTTTGGGTTGGCAACTCTTTGATTCAAAATAGGATACTTGTTCACTCAATTAGGCTGAAAACTAGACTTCACTAAAACCTGAATAACTCACAGAGCATAAAGAATTCGATAAAACTATTCCTGAAAATGAAAGTACTTGAGATAAGATTTCCAATGAATGTTTAAACACTAAAATTGGATACATATATTGAGAGATATGACTCTCACAAGTAGACTAGCCAGAAATGCGTGTGCGGCTGGACATACTCTATGAGAGTGAGCTGAACAAAATGACTCAAACCAAATGAACTAGCTACAAGGGGACTTCCACGCCTTCTTCCTCTATTCTTGAGTGTCCTCCCTTGCCTCTTTTATAGCCAAGTGACCAAAAACTCGCATCATGAGTTTGAGAGCTCTTCTCCATCATTTCTCCAGTACTTTGGACAGCCACTCCTCTTACAGTTCAGTTTTTGGATTTGATTCTCTTTTGAATGATTCTCTTTTGGCCTCCACTACTTGCTAAAGTAAATGCTTCTATTTTTCATTTTTGTATTTTTCTTCTACTTGAAGAAAATCCTTTTTGCAGAAATATATACGTGCTCAAACCAGAGGCGAAGCCAATTAAACAGTCTAGCTACCGAATGAGCCCCAATTATTCAGCACAGGTCAAAGCAGAACTCGATCGGTTACTAAAGGTGGGATTCATTGTACCAATCGAGCATGCTGAATGGATATCTCCGATAGTGATTGTTTCGAAGAAAAATAAACAACTGCGTATCTGCATTGATTATCGAAAACTAAATGCTGCCACTCTACCGGATCCATTTCCTCTCCCCTTTCTGGACACAATGCTTGACAGGGTGGCCGGACACGAGATGTATTCATTCTTGGATGGATACAGTGGCTATAATCAGGTGCGGATGGCAGAACAGGACATACCTAAAACAACTTTTATCATGAACTGGGGTGTTTATGCTTGTACAGTAATGTGGTTTGGGTTAAGGAATGCTCCAAGTACGTTTCAACGATGTATGCAAGAAGTTTTTTCACCCTACTTGACTACTTTTATGCAAGTATATTTGGATGACTTTTCGTTATTTGGGAAGATTGCGGCGCACCTGTATCATTTACGGTGCTCCTTTGAGAAATGTCGTGAATACCACTTATGCTTGAATCCGACAAAGTCTGTTTTTGCGGTCTCATGTGGCAAACTACTCGGACATATTATCTCTGCCCAAGGGATACAAGTTGATCCGGATAAAGTTGCAGTCGTGTTGGAGGCACCAGTCCCTACGACACCGAAAGAAGTTATGCATTTTCTGGGCCAAATACGGTGGCACGACAGACATTTATGGTGGTTAGCTCATTTAGCAACACCAACGGCTTATGACTAGTGCTTTGCGGTAGTATGATTGGACATCGGAGTGCCAAAATGCATTTGATCGTTTAAAGGTGTTATTGATGCAGGCTCCAATTTTGCAACCACCTGATTGCGATCGTCCGTTCCATGTTTTTGTGGATGCATTGGACATCGCCATTGGAAGTGTGCTCATGTAGCAAACTGACAAATGGTTTCGGCCTGTATATTATGCAAGTCGCCGATTAGCCCCTGCTGAAAGAAACTATTGAGTGGCCGAAAGAGAATGTCTTTGGTTGGTGTACTCTGTGAAGAAGTTCCGGCATTATTTGTTGGGCCGAAAGTTCACCTTCTAGGTGGATCATGCCGCACTTGTGTATTTGGTCCGACAGCAACATTTAGGTGGTCGCTTGGCTCAATGGGTTCTATTATTACAGGAATTCGACTATGAAGTTATTCATCGACCCGGCACAACACATGCCTTGGTGGATTTTCTATCTCGATTGGATTCCGGTGAAGCTCCGGTGGGGGTTGATGACACTACACCAGCAATTTACGCTATTGAGCCAACTATTGAACAAACTATAGCATCTCTTGTTCCCCCTACATACTACGATACATTACTAACTTTTCTAACTAACAGGCAGAAATTTGCAGTTTACAGTCGCCGATTCCGATTGATTGTAGGTCAACTGTACTATCTGGATCATACTGGTGTTTTAGTTCGATGTATGCCACCACATGAAGTAGAATCGGTTATTGCTCTGGCTCATTCATTATCCTCGGGCAGACATTTTGCAGCTGATCTTACTCACCATAAAATTCTTCAAAGTGGACTTTAGTGGCCTACCATGTACAAAGATGTGACTCAGTTTGTGCAGTAGTGTGATACCTGTCAACGGTCTGGACAGCCATTATAGTTGCACTTCTTTCCCCTTCAGCCTGTCTTACCTCTAGAACCCTTTCAGAAGTGGGGTCTAGATTTTATTGGTCCAATAACTCCCCCAGCTACTCTCACAAACAGCCACTATATCTTGACTTGTACCGATTATGCCACTCGATGGGCGGAGGCTTGGGCATTACGGTCGGCCACAACACTTTTGGTGGCCAAATGCCTAATGAAGGACGTTTTTCCTCGTTATGGGTTGCCTCTGGAAATCGTTACAGCCAAGTGGAAGCCATTGCACTGATAAAATCTTTAAAAACTTGGGTTATGCACAATCTATGTTGAAAATAGAGAAAACCATTATGAAATGTATAATGTTCATCAGATAAAGATGCACCATTGTTGAAGTCATGCCATGCACGTGAAAAATACAAATCAGATGCATAAGTGGAAACCATTTCTTGAAAAGAATGTATTTGGATGGCAGAAATATTATTCAAAACAACAGAATGCGATGGAAAACGGCTAAGAGCATTAGCTACAACATTAGCTTTACGAGGCTAATATTGTATCATGGGTTGAAAATTTTGAATGAATGATGCCCATTTAAGATGCCTATCAGAGATTAAGGGCTGATTTAATAAATGTGTAATAGCCTGTTGATCGGTTTTGATTAAGACCTCAGAACCCATAACATAGTGTTCCCAAATTCACAAAGCATGCTCAACTGCTAACAATTCTTTATCATACGTACTATAATTTTGTTCTGAGGGCTTAAGATTTCTACTCTCAAATGCAATGGGATGGTCATTTTGCATTAAAACAGCACCTATTCCTGAACCACTAGCGTCAGTAACGACATGAAAGAGTTATGAAAAATCAGGTAACTGTAAAACAAGTGCATGTGAAAGTGCTTGTTTAAGTTTTTCAAAAGACTATTGTTGGGTAAGTACCCATGCAAATTTTATTTTCTTTTTCAACAACAAGGTAAGAGGCAATGCTAAATAAGAAAAATTTCGAAGAAACTTCCAATAGAAACTAGCCAACCCAAGAAAAGAACGAACATCATTGACTGATTGTGGTGTAGGCCATTCTATTATAACTCTAATCTTTTTCTGAACCACATGCACACCTTCACTTGAAATAATATGTCCTAAATATTCTAGCTTATGTTGAAAGAAGTAACTCTTTTCAGGATTAGCATAAAGTGTGTTCTCTCGTAACAAATGAAAAATTGTTTCAACATGTTTTTCATGTTCACTATCATTCTTACTATAAACAAGTATATCGTCAAAAAATACAAGAACATAAGCTTGATAATAAAGAAAAATATTGTTCATCATTCGTGCAAATGTAGCAAGGGCATTACCATATATTCATAATGGTCGGTTTGAGTTTTAAATGTATTCTTAAAAGTATCACTTTGTGTCATACGAATCTGATGGTAACCCGATTTTAGATCAATTTTACTAAAGACACAAGCTCCTCGTAACTTATCTAAGAGATCATCTATTCGAGGAATAGGGTATCTATTCTTTATTGTGATCTTGTTAAGGGCTCTATAATCAATGCACATTCGATAAGTTTTATTCTTCTTCTCTACTAAGAGAACTGGTGCTCCAAATGGGGAAGAACTAGGCCTTATAAGTCCTTTCTATAGTACGTCTTTTACTTGGTTTTCTATTTCCTTTTGGTGTAGTGGGCCACGTCTATAAGGTGCTTTATGAGGAGGAGAACTACTAGGGACTAAGTCTATGCTATGGTCAAAGGATCCTCGAGATGGTGGTAGTTTAGAGGGATACTCAGACATAAGACAATCCTTATAAGTACTCATGAAAGGTTTATATGCATCAGGAAGTGCATGAGTATAAGACAAAAACAATGCATGAGTTGAATTCTTTCCTAAATGCACATTTTACTTGAGTGTGAATAATTAATGGAAATGGCTGAGAATCATGCCATGCAGACAAACTAATGAATTGACCTTTAAATTCAAAGTTAAATGTATGTGTATGGTAGTCAATATGTGGGTTATAATGGTGACAAAAAGGCATACCTAGTATAACATCGTAAGATTGCAAAGGTGCAATTAAAAATGTTCGTGAATCAACATATGGGCCTATGCTAATCGTAACATCTAGCACTTCTCGTGTTACATGATAATGACTACCTTGAAATGTAGCTTTCACTTTATACAAGGAAGGAAACGTTTGTAATTTAAGTTCTTGTACTAATACATATGAAATGAAGTCATGTGAACTACCATCGTCATGTAGAATTTTAACTATTGTATTATTTATTGTACCCTACATGCAAAGTAGAGAGTGAAGAGAGATATCGTTACCCAAAGTAATTAAGTCCTTCTCCAATGATTCCTCTGTCCAAACAGGAGGAACTTCTTCATTATGGACCTCCATGTTATGCAATTGAGATGTAGCCGGTTTCATGTGAAGAGGTCGCAATCCGCACCTTATTTTTGTATGTCCAGGTTTAGCACAATTCCAGTGAGTGATTCGTGGTCGCTTCTTTTGGGCATCCACTGCTGAAGTTTTTGAAGGGTAGGTGATTTGGTTGGTTGGAGAGATGAAGCAATAGGTGGAGTTGAGTAACTAGATTGTGGAGGACGAGGAAAACTAGAGTAAGATGGGGCATTAAAAGTACGCTTCATAGGAAATGTAGGTTTAACATAAAGTGGTCGTTGGCACGGTTGTTGTAGACGGATTGACTTGGTTATGGACTGGAATTCTTTTTTTGCTTCCTCTCAAGATGTACCCTCAGGAAATGTACCCTAGCAGAAGAGTACCCTATCTCGATGTACCCTGATGTACCCTGATAGGATGTACCCTGGTGTACCCTGACAGGATGTACCCTGAGATGTGCCGCATCGCATCGCACCGTGCCGCCTTCAAAAGTAAGAAAAACTGCAAGTTATGTTAAATATAAGAGGAGAGATCTTGAGTATCAACACCAAGAAATGGAGGAGTGGTTAAAGTACTTCCCTTGAAAGTAGGAGGTTGTGGGTTCAAATCCTCCTACCTTAGGGAATCTAAACCTCTCTATTGCCACTCAAAATTAAAATTGCCTCGTGCGTAGCCAACGGTCGCCAAGGGAGCCTTGGGTGCTAATGTTGCCAATGTATTATCTAAGTTCTTTACCTTAGTCGATGCCTTGGAGTAAGTTGAAGGAGTAAACGTAGTAACCGTAGGTGAAAACGTAGGTTCTGGTTCTAGAACTAGAACAGAAACAGAAACAGGAATCGGAACCAAAACCAGAACCAAAGACGAAGATAAAGATGGAGACGGAATCGGAATCGGAATCGGAATTGAGAATAGAGAACAGAGAATAGAACCCTCCATATTGACGCGTGCAGAGCTCTGATACCACTTTTGTTAGGATCTTGCTCATGCGCATACAGAGATTACGGATGCTAAAACCACACAGACAAGTAGACACAACAAGAGATGAGACAGAATGTAGTATTGGGTGCAATCTCCCCCCATGCACTATGTTTCGATAGTCCACAGAGTGCATGTATTTATAGGAACTTTTGATTACGTCGAAAAGAGTGGTTACATGACTGTGGCTTCAAAAAGCAAGCGTGAAACTAAAAGTTGGTAACTTTTACAAAAAGCCATTGCTTTCAATAATAGAAACTGTGGTCTACAATGACCCTTATTCTAACCATTACTTTTCTTGTGTATGTGTATATATATGTGTATATAGATAGGTGTATAAGTATGTGTGTATGTGTATGTGTATATATATCCACTCTATTTAAAATGATTAAAATTAACCCTATTTTTATATATTTAATCATATATATATTTCATTTATTTATTTAAAACACTAGTTCTTATCATATTTATTTATCTATATAATTATCCTATTATATATATATATATATATATATATATATATATATATTTATATATTCATATTTTTTCTTAATTAATCCTATTTTTATATATTTAATTATATATATTTAATTAAATTATTTAAAACACTAGTTCTTTTTATATTTATTCATCTATATAACTATCCTATTTTATATATATATTTATTTATATATTTTGATTTTTTTCTTTAATTTTTTTCTATATTTTCTCTTTATATAAATTTAATTGAGTTATATGTATGCCTAAAACCTAAAACCCTAATCTTAAAGATCTAGACCTAAAATATGTATATTTCTGTATGCATGTGTATATACATGTATATATGTATTATATGTGTATGTGTATATGTGTATATGTGTATATATGTTATGTAGGTGTTAAAACCCTAAAACCCTAATCAAAATGACCTATACCTAAAACATGTATATATGTGTATGCATGTATATATATATGTGTATGTGTATATAGATAGGTGTATAAGTATATGTGTGTATGTGTATGTGTACATATATTCACTCTAATTAAAATGATTAAAATTAAATCTATTTTTATATATTTATTCATATATATTTAATTTACTTCTTTAAAACACTAGTTCTTATCATATTTATTTATCTATATAATTTTCCTATTATATATATATATATATATATATATATATATATATATATATATATATATATATATATATATATATACTTATATATTCAGATTTTTTCCTTAATTAATCCTATTTTTATATATTTAATTATATATATTTAATTAAATTATTTAAAACACTAGTTCTTTTTATATTTATTTATCCATATAATTATCCTATTTTTTGTATATATTTATTTATATATTCAAATTTTTCCTTATTTTTTTCTCTATTTTCTCTTTATATAAAATTAATTGAGTTATATGTATGCTTAAATCCTAAAACCCTAATCTTAAAGATCTAGACCTAAAATATGTATATTTCTATATGCATGTGTATCTACATGTATATATGTATTATATGTGTATGTGTATGTGTGTATATATGATATGTAGGTGTTAAAACCCTAAAACCATAATCAGAAAGACTTAGACTTAAACCTAAAATACTAAAACCTAAATACTTAAACACCTATAAAAATCTAAACCCCTAATCCTAAAACCCTAATCCTATTTTATGTATATATGTTTATTTATATATTCAGATTTTTTTCTTATTTTTGTCTATATTTTTTCTTAATATAAATGTAATTGAGTTATAGGTATGCCTAAACCCTAAAACCCTAATCTTAAATATCTAGACCTAAAATATGTATATTTTTGTATGCAGGTGTATATACATGTATATACATATTATATGTGTATGTGTATGTATGTGTAAATAGCCTAAAAACCCTAATCCTATTTTTATATATTTGATGTAAAAAAAAACTTCAAAATAAAAAATTTATATATTTAATTATATATATTTAATTAAAACACTAGCTTATGTGTGTGTATATGTATGTGTGTATATGTGTGTGTATGTGTATGTATGCATATGTGTATATATGTGTGTGTATGTATGTGTGTATGCATGCATGTGTGTATGTATGCATGTGTGTACATGTGTGTGTATGTATGCATGTGTGTATATGTGTATGTGTGTGTATGTATGCATGCATGTGTGTATATGTGTATGTGTGTGTATGCATGCATGCATGCATGTGTGTATGTATGTGTGTATGCATATGTGTATATGTGTGTGTATGCATGTGTGAGTATGTATGCATGTGTGTATATGTGTGTATGCATGCATGTGTGTATATGTGTGTGTATGTATGCATGCATAAGTGTATATGTGTGTATGTATGTGTGTGTATGTAAGTGTGTATATGTGTGTGTGTATGTGTATGCATGCATATGTGTATATATGTGTGTGTATGTATGTGTGTATGCATGTGTGTGTGTATATATGCATGTGTGTATATTTGTATGTGTGTGTATGCATGCATGTGTGTATATGTAAGCATGCATGTGTGTATATGTGTGTGTATGTAAGCATGCATGTGTGTACATGTATGTGTGTATGTATGCATGTGTAAATGTGTAGATGTGTGTGTATGTGTGTGTGTATGTATGCTCTATTTTCCTATGTGTATGTATGCATGTGTGTATATGTGTATGTGTGTATGTATGCATGCATGTGTGTATATGTGTATGTGTGTGTATGTATGCATGCATGTGTGTATATGTGTATGTGTGTGTATGTATGCATGCATGTGTGTATGTATGTGTGTATGCATATGTCTATATGTGTGTGTGTATGCATGTGTGTGTATGTATGCATGTGTCTATGTATGCATGTGTGTATATGTGTATATGTGTGTATGCATGCATGTGTGTATATGTGTGTGTATGTATGCATGCATGTGTGTATATGTGTGTATGTATGTGTGTGTGTATGTGTATGTATGCATATGTGTATATATGTGTGTGTATGTATGTTTGTATGCATATGTGTGTGTATGTATGCATGTGTGTATATTTGTATGTGTGTGTATGCATGCATGTGTGTATATGTAAGCATGCATGTGTATACATGTATGTGTGCATGTATGCATGTGTAAATGTGTAGATGTGTTTGTGTGTATGTGTGTGTATGTATGCTCTATTTTCCTATCTCTATCTTCCTTTCTTTCATCATTCTTTATCTCTCTCTCTCTCTCTCTTTCTCTCTCTCTCTCTCTCTCTCTCTCTTTTCTCTCTCTCTCTCTCATCTCTCTCTCTATCAATAGAGAATAAAACAATCACTTACAAGTATGTCCGTTTTTTGGATCGTTGTCATCAAAGCATAATGTATGCCATCTATCGTCGAATTCCAAACAATCGATGCCAAAGAACTTGTGCAAAATCAAAGAGAAGAGAAATTATAAGACCTAAAGCATAGAGAAAGACAAAGGCTAATAGTACGTGCACCACTTACCAAGATGTGAGATCTAAACCGAGAGAGAGAGTGTGTGTGTGTAGAGAGAGAGAGAGATCTCTCTGTGTGTGTGTGTGTGCACAAGACAATGCAAGTCACAATTCGGTTCACGCGCGCAAGTTCGACAGAAGACAAACAAAACTCAAACACGTGCAAAAATGTGAAGTTTTTCTCTCAGGTTCTCGGTATGTTTAAAACACGGCCTCGGTATGGGCGCCAGTATGGGTGTTGGTATGGGCATCGGTAACTTCTAGTAAATTAACAATGCTTATACCGATGCCCATACCAACGCTTATACCGACGGCTGCGGGACACACCTATGATCCATTTAAAATGGTCATATGGATGGTTACTTGATCGTTGGTATCTTTAAGTGACCTTTTCTAATGCTTATACCGACGCCGAGAGTGACCGTGGGTATAGGCAGCATCGGTATGCCCTTCATATGTTGTAGTGTACCTGTAATTATGATATCATCAACATATACACATAGATATATGGCTTCATATTGATTCCTTTTGATGAAAAAGGGACAAAATGATTTGCTTGTAGTGAATCATCTATCATGGAAATAGGTAACATGCCTATGATTCCAAGCCGTAATTCTTTACGTGTATACATTCTCAAGACAAGATGAGTCTTCAAAACCAAGAGGTTGAGCCATGTATACCTTGTTAATTCTCCATCCATTCAAAAAAGCATCTTTATATCAATGTGGTATATCTTTCATTTTTTTAAAGTTGCAACACTCATAATTACCTTGATGGTTAGCATCTTTGCACATCTGAAAAAGTTTCTTCATAATCAATTCATTATGTTTGTGCATTCAGAATATTTCTTTCCTTATATATCCATCGTGAACCTATGATCTTCATAGATGGAGTCTTGGGCACTAATTTCCAAATTTGAGGTTCTTGTAAAGCATCAATCTCTTCCTCCATAACATTCATCCATTCATGCTTCTTCTTTGCTTCCTCATATGATGAGGGCTCCTTAGAGTTTGAGCTTTGTGCTAGGTATAGAGAATGTTTAGTAACTAATGAAGTATCATAGCCATACCTTTCTCACTTTCTCTTTTCTCTAATTGACATTCGAATTGTTTGTTGAGAGGATTCTACCACATCCCTCAACTCTTGCACTTTGGCTTTGTCTTTTGAGTTCCAAGAGTTGAATTCTCTTCTTGGAGTCTTTTGATAATCTTTTGAATCACTTGATGCTTCAAATTTATGCTCATTTCTCTTTGATAAGGATGGAAAATCCTCCTCTAGGTCATAAGGTATCCTTCTTCAATCATCTTCAAACCATGATTTGTTTTCATCAAACGCAACATCCCTACTTACAATGAAATAATTCTTATTTTGATTATACAACCTATAACCATTTTGATTAAGTTAGTGGCCATTGAAGATGTGTTTCTATGCCTTAGGGTCCAATTTACCTCTAATATGTGAAGGTATGTGTAGCTGAGTAGTGAGTAGCACCTCCTTTAATGTCAATCCGAGAAGATGTGACGATGGTATGAAGACCTCAAACAAGTGTGTGAGTGAGAAGCACACAAACATGCACACACATGCGCACACCAGGAAAGAACAAAGAGAGACCCAATGGAGTCACTTCTATTGCAAAAGAGTTCTCATACAAGTTCAAATCTACAACAAGCTACCCCCCAAAATGAGCTCTCTAGGTCTTTTTATAGTTTTTTATTAGCTTTGGCCCTGTTTAGACCTAGTGTCTAGCCTAGTTAAAAATTAGGTTCTAGGGCCTATTTGAGGGCTTAAATGGAGTCTAAAAATATGAAAATTTATACTAGGTACTTCTAATGCTCCTCAAGCTCAAGGACTCCTTGGCTTGCACACAATGGAGCTACAAAAACTGAAAATGGTATTAACAATGGTTTCTAGGGATGAGAATCACTTTTAAACTAATTTGAGGATTGAAAAAATTTGATTGGTTGCCTCAGTGCTAGATTTGCATGTATGCTCGTACTTGCTGTAGAAGATGGGTTGGTCGTGGTGCAAACACTTCAGAGTGATATTCCCAAAAGCCAGTGGTAAACATATCTTCAAATGTGTGTTTATAATAGGCTGGGAGATATCTGATCCCTGCATGCCAGGCATAAGCAACCCAAACACTAGGAGTTGTGCTCATGTCATAGAGTAAGTCATAATTACCATTTTTAAAGCCCGAGATAGAAGCTAGGATTTCACGTACATTGCGGAAAGTCTCTAGTACTACTTGCATCATGTTAGGGATCTTTGGCATCATCTGAGCGGCGACATCGGTAATGGGCTTTAGTCATGGTAGTCAGTGTCGGATAGTAGCCATCATGTAGGCAATCGTTGGTGTGCCTCCTGGGGGAGCAATGGATGGGTAGTTGAGCCATTCTTTGCACGTAGCATTATTTTGGACTTTGATAGCAAATGCTTTCCAAGATCGCCTTTGTTGCATTGGCCCATAGTGTAGAGAGTACACACACAGAAGCAAAATGAAAAGTAAAGTACTCTCACAAAACAAAGAAGGTGTGAGACACAAAATGACTAGACCATGAAATGGGTAAACTCATGTGGATTAGAAATGAGCTTGCCAAGAGCATGGAGTAGGCTCCTCAAGCTTCTAACCAAGTACAAATGAGGGAAGAGGCCCTCCTTATATAGATTTGGGAGGGGCTCTCAAAAGTACATCATATGTGGGATAAGTCTCTTGAAAGGAGAATGAATACAACTGGTAGAAGCACATGGCAAGGTACCCAAATACAAAGGAAATACAATATAAAATGGAAATAGACTAGAAATGGAGTGCCTCCTGGATACAAAATGGAGATGCACTCATGTGGATACAAATGTGGATGAAGTAGGAGCAATCATGTCGTCAACACCCCCTCTACAGCTCCATTTTGGAGCGGCTAAATGTTGTAGAGGTCCACCAAGCGCTAAAGCGGAATCGGAGGTACTACTATTGATGAGTGTAGAAAGCTTGCTAAACACAATGAAAAGAAGAAGGAATCTGGCATGTCTATTGCTGAAAATTCAGCAAATGCAAAGAATGATGAAGCTAACATGGCTCAAGATTTTTGGGCATGTGTTGTTACATGTCATTATGATGCTTCTTTACATTCTAAATGTATGGTTGTGAGTGAGGCTGATTTGGATTGGTTCTTTGATACTGGTGCTTCAAAGCACATAACATCATGCAAAAGATTTTTTGCCTCTTTGAAAGATGCACCTAAAGGAGGACATGTGGTGTGTGCAAACAATGCCTCTTATCCTATCATTGGAGTAGGAGAAATTGAGCTTACGGCTGCAAATGGAGGTGTGATTCTCTTGAAAAATGCATTGTATGTGCCCGGTATAAAGAAGAACTTAATTTCAATTCCGTTGATTGCCAAAGCTGGACTTCATGTACACTTTGTTGATGATAAGTGTATGGTTCATGATTTCAGCAATGGCGATGTTATCGTGATGTCCGGTACATTATGTAATGCTTTGTATCGCATGGATACATACAAGAGGGCTGCCTCGAATGCCTTAGTTGCTCATACTTCTTCCATGGCTGAAATGGAGCTTTGGCATGCTCGTTTTGGTCACTTGAACTTCAATAGTTTGCTCTACTTGCAAAAGAAGGACATGGTTATTGGCTTGCCTACACTTGGGTCCATTGAAAAGCATGCATGTGAAGGTTGCCTTCTTGGAAAAATGCATCGTGCTTCTTTTCCAAAAGATAGTCATACACACACTACAAGAAAATTGCAACTTGTTCATAGTGATGTATGTTGTCCCGTCAAGACTCCATCTTTTGGGAAGCATGTATATTTTGTTACCTTCATTGATGATGCTACTCGCCATACATGGGTGTATCCTATGAAAGCAAAGAATGAGGTATTTTCTTGCTTCAAAGCATTTTTAGCTGTGGCTGAAAATTTTTCTTCACAAAAGCTTTTGACTCTACGCACGGATCGTGGTGGTGAATAAATGTCACATGAGTTTAATGCTTTTCTTCGTGAAAGAGGTATTTCACACCAATGTACGGTGCTATACACACCTCAACAAAATGGTGTTGCTAAGCGTAAAAATAGAACTCTACTTGAAATGGTACGATGTATGGTTAAAGGAAAGCATCTTCCTCATAAGTTTTGGATGGAAGCGGTCATGTGTGCAAACTATGTGTTGAATCGCTGCCCTACAAAATCATTGAGAGTCATCACTCCTTATGAGGCTTGGAATGGTCATAAGCCTATGGTTAGTCATATGCGTGTGTTTGGTTGTTTGGCATATGCTCTTGTGCCATCACAACAACGTCACAAACTTGATGACAAGGCAAAGAAATGTATATTTGTTGGTTATAGTGCTGAAAGTAAGGGATATCGGTTGTACCATCGATTGACGAACACAATTATTGTGAGTCAAGATGTGGTATTTGCTAAAAATTCAGTTTTCCCTCTACTTGAATGCAAAAAACTGCCAACAGTTAGCTCACAAGATGTGTTCGATACACTCATGCCTTTGTCCAAAATGGTGCGCTTGACTATGGCCATGTAGACCAGCCAAGTGAGATTCGAAGGGCTGAAAAGTTCCAGCCAAATAGAGCTGAAAATGCAGAGAATTTCCAGCCAAACATGGCTGAAAAATTTCAGTCAAAAGATGTCCAAACTACTGGAAATTTCCAACCACATATGGCTGAACATTTGCGTCAAAATATGGCTAAAACTGAGCATGAAATTCAGCCCATGCATAATGTACATATTGAAGATGTTTTACATAATGAACGCATGTCTATCAAGAGTGCACAATCTATGCCAAAGTGGCTGAAACAAACTTTGCAGGACAGCAAATTGAGTGCACCTTTACTTGGTAGAACAAGATCAAGCTCTCACCATGCATCAAGTAATTTTGTGGATTATTCTCTTATTGCTACAACATGTAATGAAGAGCCACTTTCTTTTGAAGATGCATGTGACGATCCACAATGGATGAGTGCTATGCAATCAGAAATGGATTCCATACATAAGAATGGTACTTGGGAGTTATGTGAATTTCCAAAAGGAAAGAATGCCATTGGTAAAAAGTGGGTTTACAAGATTAAGAGAAAATCTGATGGTGCCATTGATCGCTACAATGCTAGATTGGTTGCCAAAGGATATGCACAACAATATTGCATTGACTATGAGGAAACTTTTGCACCTACTTCACGCATGACTACCATTCATACCGTGGTTGCGTTGGCTGCCCATCGAGGTTGGAAAGTGCATCAATTGGACATAAAAACAGCCTTCTTGAATGGTGATTTGCAAGAAGAGGTTTATGTGAAGCAACCTCCTGGATTTGCTATGAAAGGGAAAGAGCATATGGTTTGTTGCTTGCATAAAGCTTTGTATGGTCTCAAGCAAGTTCCACATGCATGGTATGACAAAATACATAAGCACTTGATTGCTCTTGGCTTCACATGTAGTCGGATTGAAAGCACACTCTATGTACGCAAAAATGGGGCTGATCTTATAGTGCTTGTTCTTTATGTCGATGACATACTCTTGACTGGGTCATGTGATGCAAAACTTGACATTCTTATGGCTGATTTGCAGCATACTTTTGATGTCACTTATCTTGGTCTTTTGAGCTACTATCTTGGCATCCAGTTTGTATCCGTTGAGGGAGGAATTGTTATGCATCAAGCAAAGTATGTTGTAAAACTACTTCAGCGTTTTGATTTTGAGGATTGTAAGCCAGTTTCCACACCAGTTGAGACAGGATTCAGGTTCTCATTTGAGGACTCCAGTGATGCATTTGACACTTCTCTTTATCAGCAAGCTGTGGGATGTCTTATATATGCATGCAACACAAGGCCGGATATACAGTATGCAGTTTCCCAGTTGAATTGATTCATGCATAGCCCTAGCACTAAGCATTGGCAAGCAGTGAAACATGTGTTTAGATATCTTCGAGGCACTTTGAGCTTAGGTCTCTTTTATGGCAGAGATGTTTAGCCATGCTTACATGCTTTTACAGATAAGGATTGGGCTGGTTGTTATGATACTCGCGTGTCCACTAGTGGTAATTGCTTTTTCCTTGGAGACTCATGCATATCTTGGTTGAGTAAGAAGCAACCTACAGTGGCGACATCGAGTTGTGAAGCTGAGTAAAGGGCAGTTTTCACAGCGACAGTGGAGTGTATATGGTTGAGATGCCTATTGATGGATCTTTGCATGGAGATTGATCATTGTTCCTCTCTTTGATCTTACCTTGTGTGCGTGTGTGTATGTGTGTGCATGTTTGTGTGCTTTCACTCACGCACTTGTGCCTTCACTTGCTCGTGGTCTTCATACTGGTCCTCACATCTCCGCGGATTGACAAGTAAAGGAGGTGGTGCTTACGCTTGAGCTACACCAAATTTTGGCGTCGTTGCCGGGGAGAGAGCTTCGAGGACGAGCGTTGTGATGGTAAGATCGTAGATTTGCGACGTTGGAAGGTAAAAAAACTATCATTTTTGTTCATTTTCTGATTTTTCTTCTTCATCTTCATCATCATCACCATCTCCATCTTCTCCCATCTTCTTCTTCATAGAAATTTCTTGCTTTTTAGTGCATTTTCATCATTTTCATACCATCTTTCATGCATTATTGTGCGAGGAGGAGTTAGGAAGTGCAAGAGAGTGTAAGCGCTGTGTTTTTTCATGATTTTCTGCACATACGGAGCTCGCCATTGCTCGGCGCTCAGAAATTTGAAGTTCCCGCCAAAAAACACGATTCTGTGATGAAAATCGCGATTCTGTGAAAATTCAATTTTTTTTTTGAAGATCGCGATTCTCTGTTTCCTGCCTAAAAGCCTTTTGAAAAGAACACGATTCTGTGGTCATTCTCAGAATCGCGATTCTGTGGTTGTGCTCAAAATCGCGATTCTCACAAATCACGATTTTTCAGCCAAAAAAAAAAACACGATTCTGTGGTTGTGCTCAAAATCACGATTCTCTAAATTTTTGGAACTGAAACAAAATCGCGATTCTCTAGAACACGATTCTCTAAGACACGATTCTCTAAAACACGATTTTCAAAACACGATTTTGCGAAAACACGATTTTATGAAAACACGATTTTGTGAACCACGATTCTGTGAAAACACGATTCTTTGCTCAAAATCGCGATTCTCGAAAATCACGATTTTCAGCCAAAAACACGATTCTCAAGGTACAAAATCGCGATTCTTTGACTTCACAAAATCGCGATTCTCTTGAAGTTCACAAAATCGCGATTCTCTTGAAGTTCACAAAATCGCGATTCTCTTGATTTCACAAAATCGCGATTCTCTTGAAGTTCACAAAATCGCGATTCTCTTGAAGTTCACAAAATCGCGATTCTCTGAAAGTTCACAAAATTGCGATTCTCTTGAAGTTCACAAAATCGCGATTCTCTTGATTTCACAAAATCGCGATTCTCTTTAAGTTCACAAAATCGCGATTCTCTTGAAGTTCACAAAATCGCGATTCTCTTGAAGTTCACAAAATCGCGATTCTCTGAAAGTTCACAAAATCGTGATTCTCTTAAAATTCACAAAATCGCAATTCTCTTGATTTCACAAAATCGTGATTTTTTCCAAAAGGTCTTGTTTGCCTGTTTTGACCCCCAGGAGCCTGATTTGACATAACTTTTTCATTCAAAGTCCATTTTTTGAGCTCTATAGCTCGTTGGAAAGCTCATTTAAGATAGAATAATTTGAAGTTGAACCTCAGGTGGGACTAGGGAACCAAGGGGGCTCCAAAGGATTTTGAACCATACCAAAGGGAAATTTTGGACTCTTAACCAAAGCTTATGAACCTGAGATCTGGTAGACACCTAGGCAAGGATAGAAAAAGCATTAGATCTTCTCAGTCTAGTGTCAACCATACAGCTAAGTCTTGGGCACAACAACTAAGTGGTTGTCCTTACGTACTAAACTCTGACACAAGTGACTCAGAAATGTCTTTTAGCATGGGGAAACCTGCAGGTGGCTCAGGAACTGCCCATCTACAAACACTAGAAGGACCCTATAAAACACAATTGGAATATATTCGGACCAACCGATTAGGTGCTCGCATCTATGAGGATGGCTTGAGGCGATCAGTGGTCCAACTCAAAAATCCAGATCAATCCTTTGGACTTGAACACCCGGTGGTCAAGTTCGAAGAGGGTTCATACATTGATAAGGAAGGAACCATGTATGTGGTCACCAACCTACCTGATAGGACCGATGAGTTTGGAAACATCATTCATGAGAATGAGATAGGAGACCTAGAACAAGGAAATGTAGGGCAAGGACCTCAGACTCCTAGAGGCAAGTCAGTTTTGACCAGAGTGATCACTCCAGATTGGATTCCTCAAGATAACAAAAACATAGAACTATTCTTGAATAGAGAAACAGAGGAAGCCTTTTGGAGATTCAAGCCAGATCAACCTAGCCAATTGGGCATAGTCATTATCTACGAGTTCAAGGATCCAGAGATACCAGGCAAAGTTGTCTACCTGGATAACACATCAGAGAAGATGTTCTTGGTAACAGAACATGATAGACATGCATATACTTGGAAGAGTGAATTGATTTTCCCTCCACCAAGATCCAATGTTTCCCATGGCCTCCAAGGAGTAGGATCATCCCAAGCTCATGAAGCCCAGAGAGAAAGAACTAGAGAGAGACCTGAGGTTAGTTTTGCACACACGGTGGGTAGAAATAGAGCAGGATTTGAAAATGAAAGACCTGAAAGAGAGAGACATCAAGCACATAGGAAACAAAGAGATGAACATGATTTTCCATTGACTAGACCCCGAGAGCACACAAGAACCCTTAGACCCACTCAAGTGATCAAGGCAATGAAGAATTATTTTGACGGATCAGGAGATCCTTATGATCATGTGGCTGAGTTCAAACAAGTGTTAAGAGCTGAACAGGTTGAGGATTTATTCACCCAGTATGAGGCATTTGGTTTGACTCTTAAGGGCACTGCCTTGGCTTGGTTTCAACCATTGAGTAGTCACAACTATCGCGATATAGGTAAGCTGCTAGACGAATTCATTGTAGAATTTTCCAAGAGTGGTATCAGACATAACACATCATCTTTGATCCACAGCTTCAAGCAGACACCCCAAGAAACAGTGCGACTAGCAGGTAGAAGGTTCAGACAGTACCTAGAAAGGTGCCCTACTCCAGAGTTACCCACACCAGCCAAACAAGTGGCTTTGTTCTTAGATGGCTTACTGAGCACAAAGTTAAGATCATATGTGTACTTGAAAGAGCCTAGATCCATAGAAGAGTGTGTGCGGACGTGTATTGACATAGAAGATAACTTGGGTGAGGAGTTAGGATTGTCCAAACTCTATAAGGATTCTGATAGTTCTACTAGTCAGACTTCGAAAATCTCCACAGAAATAGATCAGATAGCAGAGCAAGTCGCCAAGAAGCTAGGAGTCCAAAATAGACAAACACAGGGAGTCACTCCATTGAGTCGGTGTTATACTTGCGGAGGTGACCACATGGCTAATGTATGCCCAATGCAAAACCAAAACATTAGAGAAAGGAATGCTCCATATTGCACTATTGAGAGAAAATACACGAACCACACGGCTCAAGATTGTCCCTACAATAGGCAGGTTGTTAGACAAACTTATCAGCAACCTTACCAACAAGGTAGGTATCAGAACCAATACCAATAGCCATATTATCGACCACAACAGCAATATCAGGCACAATATAGGCCACAACCTGTCTTGGGAAACCAACCACCAGCTCTTGCCAATGTGATTCTAGTCAAGTATGCAGTGGGAGAGGAAAATCCAAATAGAGCATTGGTGCCACTAACCCCATTGATACCAGATAATGATTCTCATGCTCATAGCTCTGACTACTCCCATGAAGGTAGTCCACATGCTTATTACACAGAGTCACCTGAACATAGTGAGATTTACCCATATCAATATGAGGCACCACCTATGGAACAAAATTGGGAGCCTGAATACTCCAATATCATGTACACCAACACTAACCCTAGGCCCCAATTGAGACAAGGGAGACCACAAGCCCCTAGAGGACCTTGTTTCAGATGTCAGGGTGACCATTTCCTTCGTGATTGTCCCCACCCACCATCTTCGAGTCAAGGTCAGGCTATCACAATACAAACTTTTTGTCTTGAATGTGGCAAAGAACATCTTCCCAGAGATTGTCCAAGAAACCCCTCCAGTGCACCCAAGATTACACCCATTAATGTGGTAGGCTTAGTGACAGATTCTAGTTCAAGTAGGAGTAATGTGGCTCCTATACAAGCTGTCACTAGAGCACAAGCCTTAAAACAGGATAAACCAGCAGAGCAATCAGAGTCGAGTGAATCGGGAGAACCTAGTAGGAGGAAAACAAGAACATGGAAAGATACCAGAGAGAAGGCTAATCGCAAGTGGAACAAAAAGTTATCGGAACTAGAAGAAAGCTTGAAAGACGCAAAAACAAAAATAGAAGACATCGCATCTCAAAACCCCTCACATGCGACACTCCATCCACTCCACCTCATCCCACCCCACCACCCATTGTAAATAGGCCGCAACCAGGGTCTGTTCTTGCAGATCCAACCCCAGAAGGCTTGGACATGATGTTCAAGGCCTACCAGGCTCGACTTCAAGAAGGGCCTACAGCTACAAACCTAGACAAGAGTTACCCTAGAGTGGATTTAGAGATTGAACGGATGAAAATGTGCATGAAAATGGTAGAACAAGCTCAAGCCATACTTGAGACTAGTCAAAAGTTCAATCAGACAAACTCTATCAAATCAGATTTGCATTTCCAAGGCTTACTAGAAAGATTAGAGCAATTGGTAAACAAACCACAAGTTTCTTTACCTCCACAGGCTCAACCAGTTATTGAAAGAGGAAGCTCACCACCAATGGGAGCTTATGTTCCTAATTCCAGGGATGCTGGAATACCTCCTTCAATTCAACAGTACTCTCAAGAGTTATTGCGGGAAATACAAGAAGAGAAATGGGCCAAGGAGAAGGGTAACTCCCCTCCTATTCCTGAGATTGATGATCTTCATGATCAATTTCCCCAAGACATTCCATCTATTTATGAAGATGAAGCAAAACAACAAGAAGATGAAAGGTTAGATTTTGAATCTAATACCTTAGAGGAACTGCCTCAATTTCCAGGCCCATGGGAATCTGAATCTCTTCAGATCAAAGCTCCCACAATACTGGTCAGACATGAAGACTCAGTGGTCCCAAGGAACACTGATGTCGTGAAGAACACTAAGGTTCAATGTCATCTCACTATACAAGAGCTGCTCAAAGAAAAACCCGAGCTATGGAATCATGTGAAGCATGAGGTTCCAGAACTTGATTTCAATATGCCAAAAGCAGGCTCTAAGCAAAAAGTGCCAGAGATACCTCTAGACAAAATAGGGGACATGTGTGAGGGTGAAGAAGGTAATACTTATCTTCCAATCACTTACCAAGGTTACACAACCAAAGCAATCATAGATTCAGGTGCTGGTGTTGCCATTGCGACCACCTCTTTGTGGAAGCAATGGGGCAAACCCACATTAAGACCAACTAGAATGAAGCTTCAAATGGCTGACGGTCATTTTGAAAGACCTCTAGGATTGCTCGAAGGGATAACTCTAACCACTTGTGGTGTGGAGTTTGAACATACATTTGCTATATGTGACTTTGAGAAAAATAATGTCTATGAGATTATCCTAGGAAGACCCTTCCTATGACAATTGCAAATAGTACAAGATTGGGGAACCAACTCCTTGTACTTGCAACACTTAGATGTCACCACCAAGGTCAATTTGAAGGATTACACCTTCAGAGATGTACCACCCCTACAGTGGAATTCTATCCACAAAGCAAAAGAAGATTCTATCTCAGTGCAGTCTGAAAGTTCACCTGATCCATCATGGTTGCATGAAGATACTCATTTGTGGATGTGCAAGGTCGCAGAGGAAGAGGAAAAATGTTTAAAGGCAAGAGAAGAAGGAACTTTGCCAGGAGATAGACCAGTGAAAGACTGAGCCTACACACCAATGATCTTTCCAGATGAGGAATTTGAGCCTCATGGCTGGCCAAAAATCTTAGCCACCATGGACATTGCTGTCAATGAAGAACAATGGACACCTCATTGTGATGAGGAGGGTTATGATATTTCAGTGTTCATGTGTCAGCCCTTGCTAGAAGAATGTGACCCTAGTGATGTCATAGAAGAAGAAGAGAATGATGATGATATAGAGTCCATTGTGATGGATAGTTGCTTTAACTCAGAGTAGCACTATCTAGAAGATATAGGAGTGTTCACCCAGAAAGAAGAAGAACCTCTCACAAGTATTTAAACGGTAAATTCAAAGGATGGGAGTGAGAGCAGTCAAAAGAAAAAGAAAAGAAAAGCAGTGAAACAAGAAGAGGAGGAATCATTGTTTGAAGTACCAGAAAACTTCAAGAAATATGAAGTTGACGACCGCAAAATTTTGGTACGAATGCCTAAGAGAGAGGCCATCATAGGAGAATCATATGATAATAAAGAAAAGACCAAGAAAATTGTAGTGACCATTGAAGAGAACGAAGAGAGATGCACATATATAGGAGATGACCTAAGTGCAAGAGAAGAAATGGAGCTCGTAGCTCTATTAAGGGAATATAGGGATGTGTTTGCGTGGCACTATAGAGACTTGAAGGGGGTAGACCCAAGAATATGCTCTCATACGATCCCCATGAGTGCTGATGCTAAGCCCACCAAACAGAAGCCCTACACATATAATGACACTTATGCAGCTAAAATAAAAGAAGAAATTGATAGGCTGATTGAAGCTGGATTCATCTATGAGATTGAGCATACTGAATGGGTGTCCCCGATTGTAGTGGTGCCCAAGAAGAATGGAAAGTTGCGAGTGTGTATTAACCTTAAAAAAGTTAATGCCACTATGATAAGAGATAGTTATCCACTTCCAATCATGGAACACCTATTGGGGCGTGTTGCAGGCAAGGAAGTTTATAGCTTCCTTGATTGATTTTCAGGTTACAATCAAGTAGCCATTGCCCCAGAAGATCAACACAAAACAGCTTTTGCCAGAGAGTGGGGAATCTTTGCATTTCGTGTGATGCCATTTGGGCTCACCAATGCACCTGCAACATTCCAAAGGCTCATGTGTCATGTCTTCAAAGAGTTCTTGCGAAAGAGCTTAGAAGTGTATGTGGATGACTTATGTGCTCATTCCCAAGAAAGAAGATTTCACATCCCTGAGCTCATACAAATCTTCAACAAGTGTAGAGAATATCGAGTGTGTTTGAACCCATAAAAGTGTGTGTTCATGGTGCGTCAAGGTAAAATCTTAGGTCATATTGTTTCTAAGAATGGAATCTCAACAGATGAAGATAAGGTACGAGCCATAGCAGAGCTGCCAAGGCCAAGGAATGTTAAAGAGGTACAAGCCTTTATGGGCCATTGTGGATATTACCGTAGGTTTATCCACATGTATGCGATCATAGCTAGACCCCTTTATGCCTTGTTGTCAAATTTTGAGTGGAACGATGAATGCGAGAATTCCTTCAATGAACTGAAGAAACGTTTGTGCACAACACCAATACTGACCACCCCTGATTGGAATAAACCATCCCATTTCCATGTGGATGCATCCAATCACGCCATAGGATGTGTGCTAGCACAACCCACAGGAGAAGGAAACTTAGATTTGCCCATAGCATATGCTAGTAGACAGCTCACCGTAGCTGAACGAAACTATACCACAACTAAGCGAGAGGGCTTAGGCATGGTATATGCTGTGAAGAAGTTTAGACACTACTTATTGGCCAACAAGTTCAAGTTTTTCACTGATCATCAAGCTTTGTTATATTTGGTCAATAAACCCTGCAATATTGGGCACTTAGTAAGATGGTTCCTCTTACTAATGGAATATGACTTTGAAGTTGTTGTCAGGAAAGGTAGAACCCACCTTCGGGCAGATCACCTTTCTTGCATCACTTCAGGAGAGTCACCGCAAGGAGTGTCTGATGAATTACCCGATGCTTATCTGTTCAATTTAGAAGTTGTTCCTAAATGGGCAAATAAGTTGGTACCAGTCCTAACCTTCGGCCCTCCAAATAAGAATGTGAAAACATCACAAGAAGAAATTGTAAAATCACAAAATTATCACATATTAGCAGGAAGCATGTACAAACAAGATACTGAGGGTGTATTAGCTTGTTGTGTTGAGGACGATGAACATAGTAGTTGGTTGCAACAAGCCCATGAAGGAATGCTAGGAAATCACTATTCTAAACAACGAACATTGCAGAATTTGAAACATTTAGGAGTGTATTGGCCTAGCATGGACAAAGAAATACATGAGTGGATCAAGAATTGTCCAATGTGTAGAGAGAGACCACCAATGGAGCATGCGACCCTTTATCAAGTATCATTAATTCCAGATTGGAGTGCTCCATTGGTAGAGTTTATGAGATCGGGAAGATTACCCAAAGAGGCTAGTCTAGCAAGAAGACGAAGCATGGAGCAAGAGGCTCAAGGCTATGCCTTAGTAGGAGACAACTTATACCGAAGAGGCAAAGATGGTTACTTAAGACATGCGTTCATGAATCAGACTGTTTGAAAGTCTTAGAAACTGCACACAGCGGTGTCGCAGGTGGACACTTCGGTCCTGATCGAGTAATCAAGACCATTCTATTCTCAGGACTTTGGTGGCCCACTCTTCATATGGATGCTCATACCTATGTGAAGAAATGTGACACATGCCAACGTGCACAATATCCAGTTAGAAAAGATGAGATGCCTTTGAGGCCAATGATGGGAGGACGTGCATTCTCGAAATGGGGTATAGACTTTGTAGGTCCTATTAACCCCCCAGCTAGAAACTCCCATGCAGAGTATATTATTGTAGCCACAGATTACCTTACCAAGTGGGTAGAAGTGAAAGCCACAACAAAGAATGATGCTCAGACTATGGCTAAGTTCTTATTCGAGAATGTGTTCACGAGATATGGACTACCAATAGAGTTGGTGAGCGATAGAGGCACACACTTCTTGAATGAAGTCATTGAAAATCTTCTCCAAGAATTCTTGGTGATACATAAGAAGTCTGCCCCCTATCACCCACAAGCTAATGGACAAGCCGAGAGCACCAATAAGATCCTCTGTAACGTATTAACAAGACTGGTAAATAATAAACGCTATGATTGGGACAAACAACTTCATCATGTTGTTTGGGCTTATCGAGTTGCCTACAAAACGGTACTCAACGCCACCCCATTTCAGATGGTCTTCGGATAGAATGCTGTGCTACCATTGGATTTCCTAATCCCAGCTTTAAAGGTAGCACAAGAGCATGAGTGGATTGGACATGAGTTGTCCTCTAGGATCTTTGATCTAGAACGCTTAGGTGAGACGAGGCTACGAGCGGCGGCAGGCATCTATGCTGCAAAGAAAAGACAAAAGGCATACTTTGATGCACACATCAAAGATAAAGGATTGAAAGAGGGAGATCTAGTTTTGGTTTACACACTAAAACAACATGCCCGTAAGTTGGAAAAAAGAGGATACGGACCCATGATCATTAATAGAATTTCTACTAGTGGTGCAGTTCAGTTGGCCACTCTAGAAGGAGATATCTTGCCAAACTATATTAGTGGATGTAGAGTCAAGCTATATCAAGAACCTCTTACTGAGGATATGCTAATGAGACTCAACACTACTAAGAAGCGAAAAGAAGAAGAGTTAAGAGTGAGAGAAGAAGGACATGCAGAGGCCAGAGAGTGTATTAGGCGAAATAAGTTAAGGCGACTAGGCCTAGATGTCAACTCAAAAGCCCCAAAATATCACATGGATATGTGCCAAAAATCAAGCATTGCGACTTCTCAAGTCATTGACCGAAGACCCTTTGTGACCATAGAGATAGGACAAGGGAAGGGTGCAAGGACTGTGAAAGCATTAATTGACTCAGGCGCAGCAAGTAGTGCAGTTAGACTATCCTACTGCCAAGACTTGCAATTGAACATCAATCCCATAGAAGCTTATCTCACAGGATTGGGAGGTGTGGAAACCCCTTGTTTGGGCGAGGTGGAACTTCCCATCTACCTTCAACATGTTCCAATGAAAATCAAAGTGCTAGTGTGTCAAGATGAGAACCTTACAGAACCACTTGTCTTGGGTCAAGATTGGATCTATGACCATGCAGTTAACTTAAACCTAAGAAGTCAAATGCTTCAAGTTTGGGTACATGAACAATGCATTACATTAGAATTAGAGAACTGCATGCTCACAGATCATGGCACCACACACTCTCTTAGTTCTTCTAAGACTAATCATATGGAAGAAGATGTTGTATATGTCAAAAGCTCTATGATGTAGAAGGAGTCAATCGTGGAAGAACAGGTTCGAAGACAGGTGGATCTTTCTTCTTCTCCAAAGACTCAGGTGACCACAGTAGTTCCACCACAAAGACAAACACAACTGTTCACGACAACTGCTAAAGCAAATAGAAAGACACCCTTCAACAAGAAAGCAGTTCTGGGCATGACGCAGATCTGGGTACGCAAAGGAGAGCAACCTCCAGCCTTGCCCTCACAAACCCCATCCAGGCAATCCAACCAGGCTAGACAACGAAGGAAGAAGCTCGGACAAGCTCAACCACAAGATTTTCAAAAAATTTGGGTGCCTAAGAAATTAGTTGCAGCTCAACAAGGGCGATTACACATGTGGGTACCCAGGGAGCTCTTACGTCCGCCACAACCTATGCTCTCCCATACGCGAAAAGTCTCAACAAAGAAGCCAAGGTGAGGCAAAGGTGAGAACCAAACACCAAGAACAAAAGTGGACCAACTAACCTCTTCAACGCAAGTCAAATGACCAGCCACAGAGGTATGGGTATGGAAGCCAAAAGCACCGGTAGGCCCCAGAGAACCAAAGGGCCAACCCCGAAGGATCCAACCCTCAAGAAACCATCCAAACATGAAGCAGCCAAAGGAGATCGCTACACAGTCGAAGATTGTTCTCAAATGGATCCCTATAAGGAAGAATGATCAACTGCCATCTCGAGATACAATGGATACCTCCAACAAAGATGGAGTCAACATCTGCAAATGACATCAAGCCTCGACGAGCGACAACCATGTGCTCCTCACACAACCCAGTCTTTTGCACCATTCAGGTCATGCATTTCCAAAGTATGCATTAATATAGGGCCACATTACATGGCCATGCATAGACACATTGGAGAGTCCCATGCACAAGAGCACATTGACATACGTCAACTATTTTTTCTGATTCTAACATCTGTCTTCTTGTTTGGTGACATTGTTCCTCTCAAAAAAAAAAGAAAAAAAAAGGGGAAAAGAAAAGAGAAAAAAAACTTGTTCCTAGGCTTGGCTCTTGGAACATGAATGAGTCACGCTTAGTTGAAGGTGGAATTATTGATTACTGGGCATTTATCAGTTTGGATAGAAGTGTGTCTCAGCTAGCAGATGATATAATTGATGTCTTATCTGGTAGATGTCAAGAACTTGGCATGAACATGGCATCCACAACTATGGTTTCCTCTTTCCATGGTAGGAGTGAAGAGCTTGAAGGTCTGCAACTTGAGAGATGCTTAACTACCATATGTACAAGAGTATCCAAGGAGATATCTGCAAGGGATAGTTTTGGTACCATGCAAATCCTTGTATGTATACTGAAATATAAAGAAATTCAATTCTCAGTATTTGGCAAATGATGCTTTGAAAAGAGGAGACACGATCAACCACTCAAACGATCTCATCGGTGGACCATCAACATGGACATTCATCAACAATGTTCCATCCCAAAGGCTGAGTGTACAACACGAAGAGATGAACATCGATCGACCTTCTCCATGGTAAGTATCTTTACTTGAGAAACATCATAACCATGATAGCTTAGGAAACATCTCCATCGGCATACCCTTGAGCACTTAGCTCAAGACCCCCAATTTTTGCACCATAATTCTTCCAATGCATTTCCCAAATAAGCATTCATAGGGCTATATTATAAGGCCATGCACAAGGCACATATTTTCCTCAACCCATGCACAAACACACTTACCGATCACTCACTATGGGTTACGAGTACTTGGCATGATTCCTATGAACATCAACTTTGGAAGATCTAGAAGACACCAACGGAGACTCACACAGTCACGCTGGAATCGAAGGAAAAAGCACATACCACTAGACTACAACATGCAAAGAATCACAGTGACATATGAAGAACCAGACAACCAATATTGCCACATCTGGAAGTCAGACAACTTTTGTTCGTACATAAGGGACACTCCCTCTCAAAGCACTACTTGGAACAACCACTACAACAAGGGTCTGTTAGGGACGACAGACTCGAGAGGGGGGGGAGTGTTGAAGCTCAAGGTCAAGGACAAAGCATGGAAGCACATCAAAAAGGTGGACACACAAGGAAAGGGAGCAAGTAGGGAGCTCCAAGAAGTGTATGTCAAATTTTCACAAGAATTCCCTACAAAAATAGTGATTTTCATCACTAAAAACCATTGTAAATACCATTTTCTATTTTTGTAACTCCATTTTGTTCAAGCCAAGGAGTCCTTGAGCTTGAGGAGTATTAGAAGTATCATCCTACCAATTTTCATAATTTTTAGACTCCGTTTGAGCCCTCAAATAAGCCCTGGAACCTAATTTTTAACTAGGCCGGACACTAGGTCTGGATAGGGCCAAAACTAGTCAAAAAACTATAAAAAGAGCTAGAGAGCTCATTTTAGAGGTTAGCTTGTTAGATAATAGAGCTTTTGTAAGAGAACTCTTTGGCAATCGAAGCTTTCCATTGTTCCTCTCTTTGATCTTACCTTGTGCGCGTGTGTGTGTATGTGTGTGCATGTTTGTGTGCTTTCACTCACGCACTTGTGCCTTCACTTGCTCGTGGTCTTCATACCGGTCCTCACGTCTCCGCAGATTGACAAGTAAAGGAGGTGGTGCTTACGCTTGAGCTACATACCCTGAGATGAATTGAACGTTCAATTTGAAAAACTCTACCAAAAATATGAAATGCTATTGGTTGCTCTACGTAGATACTTGGCATTGAGATTCTTTGTGAAATCACGTAGAGTCTCTCTTTCTATGTTAATGTCATCATTGCCACGTGGTAAATTATTATGAACGGGTTGCATTGGGAGTACAAATACTAAGTATGCCATGCTGTCAAGCCCATCATCTAGATTTGAATCTACTCAATTTAGGTGCACACTTTGTTGGATAAACAAGATGGCTCTAACTGGTTATGGTAGAGTTATTTTGTCTATTTCTCAGAGAATAGGTGAAATCTACTAAGAATAGACCCGAGACTATCTGTTCTACACAATAGAAAAGCTGGTAGAGATCAGGACGTGTTAGAGTCAATTTTGCATCAACAGAGTGTTAGCGTCAGAATTGGCACGCATGTGATCATCATGGACTTCTCCCCTTCCATCAATTGCCTCGAATGAAGCTCTAGCATGGCAACACAGAAGACACACCCTTTTCTTTGTATGCGTCCAGCTATGGCATCTGTAGGCTTCTCCTCCAAAGCCGCCTCTATCTCGAGCACAGGCTTTGCTCTCTCTCTCTCTCTCTCTCTGTATCCAAGTGTCGGAGGTTGTTATTGTTCTTCGAATGCTCTGTTCTTTCTTCTAGGCTCTCTCTCTCTCTGAGATTAGTGGAGCTAGGAACAAATGTGCATTAGATGTGTGTGGCTTTCTCTGAACTTGCAGCAATGCATGCCTCCTCCCTCTCTATCTTCTTCTCTTTGTCACAAGCTTGCACACAGATGATGTTCAATTCAGCACTTGCTTTTATAGATATTCATGGTGAAGATGACCCTCTCTCTCTCTGAGGTGCACAGAGACGGCACTACATGAACTCTCTGTGGTTTCAATGGTGTAGTTAGTCACCGAGGAGAGACCTATATCTATGATGGAAGGATCGGGTATTTAGGCTGCTGGGGAGAGGTAGAAGGTGGACTCTATGAGTTATTTCTATAAATCAGAGATTTAATGTGCCTGTAGAAGTGTGTGCATGAACACTTTGTATTTTGAGTGCTGATGGATGCACAGCATGTTGCTGATGTTGATGGATCCACAGGCGGTTTAGTGTGACCTTGTTGTTTTAGTAGGACACACTAAGCATAGCAGGTATGTTATTTGAGTGACTTGTCACTTGTTGGTGTTGATGTAGATCGATATAGATCGTCCATGGATATCATGGTGTACACTTTAAATCATCTTGAGCCATACACTCTCGACAAGACCAGATTGCAAGCATATGGTGCATGCATGCGATCGAATATACTCAGAACTGGCAGCGACATATGTGACAATAGATGACTCTCTTCGATTGCGAATAATCACTCCTATTGGACTACTAAGAAGTGATAAAAGCAAACATATTGAGATACCAACCAAACTATATCTATGAGATCCCATAGAGGACTGCAAAATAGTATTTATAAAAACTTCAAAATAACTGAGATATAATCTCCTTGTGATACCCACATACATAAAGTAAACCAACATAGATGCTCACACTAAACAGCTGGGTGGGAGGGGTAAAACGTGGAAAAACTGATGAAGAAGAAAGGGTGGTTGGGTGGGCAAATGGGTAAAATGGAACCCGAAAATTGATGGCAAGAGGCTTTCCTCTATGAGGAGAAAGCACACCACCAAAATAAAGCACCACCACCACCAAAATCACCACCAAACGCAGCACCAAGACCTCCATCTAGTGCTCTGATACCATGTAGAGAGTACACACGTGGAAGCAAAATGAAAATTAAAGTACTCTCACAAAACAAAGAATGTGTGAGACACAAAATGAGTAGACCATGAAATGGGTAAACTCATGTGGATTAGAAATGAGCTTGCCAAGAGCATGGAGTAGGCTCCTCAAGCTTCTAACCAAGTACAAGTGAGGAGAGAGGCCCTCCTTATATAGATTTGGGAGGGGCTCTCAAAAGTACATCATATGTGGGATAAGTCTCCTGAACGGAGAATGAATACAACTGGTAGAAGCACATGGCAAGGTACCCAAATACAAAGGAAATACAATATAAAATGGAAATAGACTAGAAATGGAGTGCCTCCTGGATACAAAATGGAGATGCACTCATGCGGATACAAAGGTAGATGAAGTAGGAGCAATCTCAACACATAGCATGGGTTATTCTTTAAGGCATGGGGGCATGGTCCCATGTCCGAAGCATTTTCGGATAAGTCTCCAGTAGTTTTTGGTGCCACGTGGGTTGGAAGATTGCACCTTGTTGGACTTCTTTGGAGATGTCCTTCGGTTGGAATTGTGTTGCGAAAGAAGGATATTTATTGGTTTTGCATTTAATTTCAGCATTGTATTCTGCCAATAGCACAAAGTAAGGCTTATATTGTAACTCCGAACTGGTTATTAATCACCTAGAAGCCAAGTGCTTGAAATATTCTGATTGAAGTATTGTCTCCTCAATAGCTTTCATGGCAAGCATCTAAGTGGCTATGCGATCGTCGTGGGTTTGGCCCATCTCTTCTACTTGTTTCATCTATCCGGGAGGGGGTTCCCCATCTGTGTCTTGTCCTTCATCTGTGACTCTACCTCTTGGGAGAGGTTGAGGTTCATAAGTGTCTTAGAAGGTCTCTTCAACTGGAATGATAACTACCTCTTCTTCTGCAAGTTGATCGGGTGGAGATGGTGGTCGTTCATATTGTAATAATTTCATCTTTAACTCAGTGACTTGTTGCCTTAGATCAAGGAGCTCATTCTCAGTTGATGATGCTAGTTGTGGTGAAGTAGCAACACTAACTGTCTAGTGTTACTCAACTCCAAAGCATCGACACGTGCTTGGAGGTGGGCGGACAGATCCCGTAGCTCTTCATTACACTCTTCTAATAATCGATATTCCTGTTTAAGCTGTGTTGCAGATTTGATCATGGTATCTAGTGCATGACTAAATGAAGTGGGTGCAGAGTTAGTGGTGGAAAATGCAAGGGGTCAGGAAATGGGGAAGGGGACGGTGGATGTTGCGTTGACAGTGGATGTAAGTGGTGATGTGAGTGAAGTGAAAAGTGCAGATGTTGAAACGATAGTGGTGGTGGGTGGTTCTATGGAGGGTGAAATGTCCACGGGGTTGGACATGATTGTGTGTGAAGTGTGAATCGTGAATACTCGAATGGTTAGTGGTGTGTTCGTGGTGGGCGTGAATGTGGGTGAGGTGGGGTGGGAAAGGGGAATTTTACTATAATCACCAAGTTGTTGCATAATGTTTACAAAGTTTTCCCAAAATTGGGGAAGGGTGGTTTGAATCGGTTCGGACGAGGTTAAGGGGGGCATTGCGGGTCGTGGTTGGGAAAGAGGGAATGTTGTAGTGAGGGTAAATGTTGGTGTCAATGATTGGGTAGAGGCAAGTGGATGTCCCACAATTGGTAGATAAGAAGGGTGGCCTATTATGGTTTGATGAGTGGCGGATGACCTATTTGCGGTTCAGAAAATTGGCTAGAAATGGTGGAGGTAGGGAAAGGTAAGGATGGGAAAAGGGTGATGTGTGATATAGGTTCACTAAAGATGAATGCTGGTTGCTCACGAATGCTAGTGGTCACGGTTTCGGTGGGATGGATGGGTGGTGATGGCAGAGATGGTATCTATGTGCTTTTGTCGAGGGCACCAGTGTCAATGGGGCTAGTCATTTGAACTTCTTCTTGAGATGTGGTAGGGAGTGTGGAGGAAACTTCAATGTGAATCATCTTACCCCTTCGCAATCACGTGTCCAGTCTCCATTGGTTGTATTGAGTAGGAGGATGATGTATCATAGTCCACATTGCTTCTACAAGTCCACAAGTGTTTGCCAGGATATTCAGCGATTCTATAAAGTGAGGGTCCACATCCTCTACTTGTAGCATCTGGTTCACCATTGCTCTGTTTGCCTCTTCTGACAACTTATGCCTGTTTTGTACTTATTTGATCATTTCGTATAACTGTTTGATTTTTGCACTGTATGTAGGGGCTTCCTCCCCACTCTCCTCTGAGACGTGCTCCTATGCCTCCTCTTGTTCATGTGTGTCTTCAACTTGTGTTTGTTGTGCTTCATCCTCCCAATGTACTTGTCGTTCTTCTCAATGTGGACATCCTCTATGGCATGATGATCCGGGACCTTCAGTGTCTGAAAAGAACTCCACATCAGATAGTTGTGTTGTTTGCAAGAAGGTCTCAAAATCAAAGGAGGGAGCTCCCGCTAATTCACTTATGGAGGCAAAATTAATATCCGTGGGTAATGGAGGGGCTGAAGGAGTGGCTTGTGTAATGGCCTCTGACTGTGATTGTTGGAGGGAGATAGTGACTGGGGCCACCTAACCTTCTTCTCTGAGGGAGGGTTCCATGGTGGACTCACAAGGAATTGGGACATAGGAAAGCGATCTACACATGCGCTTAGCTGGTTGAACCCTTGGTTTTCATCCTTGGAATAACTGTAGTTGGGAGTAAGTAAGTGTCCGTGTGATCGGCACATCATATGCTAGACATCTGTATATGATTCTGGTAATGGCACAATAGATTTTTAAAGAAGGCTTCCTTGCCCCTCGTTTTCCTACTTCATACAATTGATCAAGAATCCATATTGGCATTTTAATGGGTAGACTCCTTGTCTCCGCTAGGTATAGACTGAACCAAATCTTCATGTGAGGTTGTGTGAATCGAACTTGAGCAGGGAATGCAAAGTGTTGAATGCACATGCGCAATGGGATATCAATGTTTGGTGTGACGGCACACATGTCTTTCAAGTTCTTTAGCTTACTATTCTTCATAGAATCTAGTATCAGAGAGTCTCAATCAGAGGGCACATGGGTGCCGTACATTTGGAGGGCCTCCTTACTTAGAGTTATGTTCAACTCGAACTTTTTCATTTCTTCGCGATTTGATAGAGATGGCACCAAGAATGTGCCTCACTGAGCACAATCTCCTGTAGCTTTGAGAGTTGCAATCAAATTGTAACATCTGATGAAATCTGGCTTGGGTAGGGGTGCACTAAAGTAGTCTTTAAAACCCGCTTTCTGCCAAATATCTTGAAGAGGCGCTGTGTTTTGTAGTGATTCAAATTCTCTCGAGAAGAACTGAAATGTCCACCAAACTGCTCCAAATTCCAACTTAGACTCCCAGATGTGATCTGCATCACCCAAATCTCATGGCATCTCATTGAACCAATGAGAGTGTCCTTTCACTCTATCTGTTAAGCCGTATGGTGGATCCAAGATGGGAATTTGTCTCACATTTAGCTACTCTTCAAGCCTAGCTATCAGTGGGGCCTCCATAGACATGGTCTCCCAGTCAACTTGAGAACAAGTGCTTGCCTAGGAGCTTGTGCCTACTACATCTACCATGAGACTACTTGTAGCTCTTGATGCTTATCTGCTAGAAGAAGAGAGGCACATTAGTGTTGCATAGGAAATAGGATGTTATGGTGTTCCCTCCACAATACTAACATGAAATTCCAAGTGGTTAGGGGTTAGGGGATGGTGTTTGTGATGGGTGTGAATGTTGGTTAGTAGGTTAGTGTCATCCTAGATGCATACTTTTGGATGTGCAATGTACTCAGAATGCACCTACATCAGAGTGGACAAATTTACAAAATTGGGTCAGGGGGTTTGATACGGGGTTTAAGTCTCCAAACTTTGATTGTGGAATCGTAGCTTTTAGTGGTGATGACATGTAAAGGTTTGTGGACTAGATTGTGTTGGATTTGGGACCTTTTGGGTACCCATTTCCCAATATTCCTAGGTGTGACCGAAGATGTAATGGTGTTGAGTGTAGGTGTTTGCCTTGGGATTTTTGCCTAGAGTGCTTGTGAGTGTGGATTCATTCTTGTGAATGGAGGTGAAGCTATTTGAGCTTGTAAGAAGGTCTTGGGCACCCATATCTATCTAGCATTGGGGATAGCCTTCATTGATCGCTTCGGGACCTAAATAGAAATGGTATGTCTAGAGTGTTGCCTAGGGTATTCCTTTGTTGTAATCCTCGACGATGTAGCTCATTTGGTGCATCTTTGAGAGCCTGTCTCTAGAGATGTGGGTTTTCCACCATTGTGTATCCAGATCTACTTCATGCCACGAGGTACTTCATATTGCACAGGTTGGTGCTCATGCTTCTTGATCATCGGCCTCCTCGGTGTGATGTGTTGCCTGGCTTGCTTTCCTCAAATCCTCTTTGGAAAAGAAGGGAACTCTTCATTGAGTTTTGCACCTTCATCAAGAGTGACAATCTTCTGCACCATAGAACTTTGGACAAGAATAGCATCGTTATCTTCATGTGGGTTCCTGGAGGGACCAAGATTTGGTGCCTTTTCTAGTGGCTTGAGTGCTTGATTTTCTAATTCAATCGTGAGGCAGTTTTGGCCTACCCAAGCCACTTCTTAGGTTGAGGTTGACTACATGATCATAGATCCAGTCTTGGCCCAAGACAAGAGGTTTGGTAAGATCCTCATCTTCACATACTAGCACTTTGACTGCCATTAGAACCTCCCAACCCTATGACATATGCCTCTATAGGATTGACCTTCAATTGCAATTCTTGGCAGTAAGAAAGTCAAACTGCACTAGTGGCTGCTCTTGAGTCAATTAAAGCTCTCACGGTCCTTGCATTCTCTCCTTGTCCTACTTCTAGGATCACAAAAGGTCGTCGATCGACTATGCTATGGGAATGTTCACCTGAAGCCTCGCACATGGCCATGTGATAACCTAGAGCTTCTTGAGTGTTAGGCATGGGCTGATCTCTACCTTGTCTTCTCAATTTCATTCGTTAGATGTGGTCTAAAGTTCTTCCTGTGCTTCTTCTCAAACTCGCTTTTCCTCTTCTTTATGCTTCTTTGTAGTATTGAGTCGATTTAACATGTCCTCCATGAGGGGTTCCTGATATAATTTGACTCTGCATCCACTGATGTAAGTTGGTAGGATGTCGCCTTCTAGAGTGGCTAGTTGAACTGCTCCACTTGTGGAGATCCTATTGATAATCATTGGTCCACAACCTCTCTTCTCTAATTTCCGTTCATGTTGCTTCAAGATGTAGAATAGGACTAGATCTTCTGCTTTCAAGCCCTTATCCTTCACATGTGCGTCGAAATATGCTTTTTGTCTCTTCTTGGCTGCATAAATTCCTACTGCAACTCTCAATCATGTTTCACCTAATCGTTCAAGGTTGAAGATTCTAGAGGAGAGCTCATGGCCTGTCCAATCATGCTCTTGTGGTACTTTCAATGTAGGTATCAAAAAGTCCAATGGTAGCACTGCATTTTGGCCGAACACCATCTGAAAGGGTGTGGCTTGGAGTACCATTTTATAGGCAACTCTGTATGCCCAAACAACATGGTGTAGCTTTTTGTCCTAATCAGAGCGTTTATTATTAACCAATTTTGTCAATACATTGCATAGAATCTTATTTGTGCTCTCAGCCTATCCATTAGCTTATGGATGATAGGGGGCAGACTTCTTATGTATCACCAAGAATTCTTGGAGAAGGTTTTCTATGAATTGATTCAAGAAGTGCATGCCTCTATCACTTACTAGCTCTATTGGCAACCTGTATCTGGTGAACACATTCTCGAATAAGAACTTAGATGTCGTCTAGGCATCGTTCTTCATTGTAGCTTTTACTTCTACCCATTTGGTTAGATAGTTAGTGGCCACAATAATGTATTTAGCATGGGAACCCTTAGCTGGTGAATTAATAGGATTGACAAAGTCTATTCCCCACTTAGAGAATGCATGTCCACCTATCATAGGTTTCAATGGCATCTCATCTTTGCATATAGGGTACTGAGTTCACTGACAAACACCTCTTCACATAGGTATGTGCATCCATGTGAAGTGTGGGCCACCAAAGACCTGCAAATAGTATTGCCTTGATCACCCTATCTGGTCCAAAGTGTCCTCCTGCTACACTTGGTGAGCAGTTTCCAAGATCTTAAGATATTCACTCTCATGAATAGATAATCTAAGATACCCATCTTTCCCTCATCTGTATAGATTATCTCCAATGAGAGTATAGTCTAAAGCTTCTTGTTCTAAGCTCCTTTGTCTAGCCAATGTCATATCTTGGGAAAAGGTTCTCGTCCTCAAAAAGGCTACTAATGGTTTGCTCTAATCTGGCACTAAAGACATATGATAAAGAGTGGCAGGTTCCACTAGTGGTTTAGTAAGGCAGATTGGGCAATCCTTGCACATCCTATAAACATTTGCTTCCATAGTTGGCCAGTGCACTCCGAGTCTCCTCAATGTCTGTAAGGCTCTTTGTCTCAAGTAGTGTTTCTCTAATGCACCCACATGTGCTAATTGCAACCACTTTGCATGCTCATCCTCTTCCACACAACAAGCTAATATTCCTTGATTTGTATGTTTGTACATACTCCCTGCCACGATATGGTACTTTTGGGCTTTTACTATCTCCCTATCTTGAGTTTTTACTACTGGATGTTTAGGCCCATATGTCTGTACTAACACTAAGTTCTTGGCCCACTGTGGTACAACCTCTAAATTAAACAAGTAAGCATCACGAAGGTCAACTGATACTCCTTGTGGGGCCTCTTCGGATGTGAGCCTCGAGAGATGATCTGTTCTCAAGTGAGTCTTGCCCTTCCTCACCACTACCTCGAAGTCATATTCCATTAGTAAGAGGAACCATCTTACTAATCTACCTGTGTTGCAAGGCTTGTTTAACAAGTACATTAGAGCTTCATGATCAGTAAAAAATTTAAGCTTATTTTCAAGAAAATAGTGTCTAAACTTTTTAACTGCATATACCATGCCTAATCCTTCTTGTTCAGTGCTCGTATAGTTTCGTTCACTGGCATTCAACTATCTAGTAGTGTAGGCAATTGGAAGATCCATATTACCTTCACCTGTAGGTTGTGCAAGTACACACCCAATAGCATAATTGGATGCATCCACATGGACATGGAATGGGTTGTTCCAATTTGGTGTAGTCAAGATTGGTGTTGAACACAATCGCCATTTAAGCTCATTGAAAGATTTCTCACATTCATCAATCCACTCAAAATTAGTCAAAACTCCATACAGAGGCTTTGCAATGATGGCATACATGTGTATAAAATGTCGGTAATAGCCACAATGACCGATGAAAGCTTGCACTTCCTTGACATTCTTTGGCCTCGATAGTTCTGCGATAGCTCTCACTTTTTCTTCATCAGTGGATATGTCGTTGTTTGACACTATGTGTCATAGAATCTTGCCTTGCCTGACCATGAAAACACACTTTTTTGGGTTCAAGCAGACTTGATATTCTCTACATTTGTCAAAGATTTTCCTGAGTTCAGGTACATGTGTCTATCTAATGTTGGAATGGGCATATTGATCATGGGCATATTGATCATCAACATAGACTTCCAAATGCTTCCTCAAGAACTCTTTAAACACATGGCACATCAGTCTCTGGAAAGTTGTGGGTGGATTGGTTAGACCTAATGGCATTACCCAAAAAGCAAATATGCCCCACTCTATGGAAAAAGCCATTTTATGCTGATCTTCTGGTGCAATGGCTACTTGATTATAACCAGAGAACCCATCCAAGAAGCTGTATACTTCCTTGCTTGCTACCCTTTCTAATAAATGCTGAGTGATAGGAAGCGGATAACTATCTCTAATAGTGGCTGCATTAACCTTCTTCAAGTTAATGCATACACGTAGTTTGCCATTCTTTTTGGGCACCACTACAATGGGAGATACCCATTCAGTGTGCTCGATTTTGTAGATAAATCCAGCTTCAACCAAGCGATCTATCTCTTCTTTGATCTTCATAGCATAGTTGTCATTGTATGCGTATGGTTTTTGTTTAGAGGGTTTGGCCTCTGAGGTCATGGGGATCATATGTGAGCATATGTTGGGGTCTACACCTTTCAAGTCCTTGTAGCTCCAAGCAAATACAACCCCTCTATTCTCTTAGTAATGCTATCAATTCCTGCTCCTCATCCTCACTTAGGTCGTGTCCTATGTATGTGCATCACTCTTCACCTTTCTCTATGGTCACTATGATTTTCTTTGTAGTTTCTTTGTTATCATAGGCCTCTCCTATGACAACTTTATGTTTCCGCATCCTGATCATGACTCTCTTGTCCTCAACTTCGAACTTCTTGAAATTTTTCGGGACCTCAAACAAAGATTCTTCTACCTTTGGTATGAATTCTCTCTTCTTCCTCTTCTTGCCTTCGTTCCTAGTGGTCACTTGTGTGGTTAATCTCACCTCATTCATAATTTCTTCATGTCTCTGGGGGTGAGCCTCTACTTTGTAGAAATATTCCTCATCTGATGCAAAAGGAGGGTCCATTATAATTGACTCTAGATCGGAGTCACTTGCATCCTCGAATGCATTAGTGCTAGGTTCACATTCTTCAATAATCAGATCACACATGATTGGCTCTATTGTGAAGACTAAAATGTCATAGCCATCCTCATCACAGTGGGGTGTCCATCGTTCTTCATTGATGGCTACATCCATGGTTGCTAAAATCTCTGCCCAACCATAAGGTTCAAATTCTTCATAAGGAAAAACTACAGGTGCATAGGCTGGATCTTGAATTGATCTATTGGTTTCCTTCGTGCCTACCTCTCTTTCTTTTTCTCTTTTCTCTTCTTCTAGGGCTACTTTGCACATCCATAAGTGGGTGTCTTCATGCATCCATGAGGAACCAGATCCTATGGAATGCACTGACTCTGTATCATCTTTGGCTCTATGGATGGGATTCCATTGAATAGGGGGCACATCTCTATGAGATAAATCCTTGATATTAACTTTGGTTGTAACACCTAAGTGTTGCAGATACAAGGACTTGGTTCCCCAATCCTGTACCACTTGCAACTGTTGCATAAAAGGTCTTCCCAAAATCATCTCATAGGCCTGATTTTTGCTAAAGTTGCATATAGCAAAAGTATGTTCGAATTCTACAACACATGTAGTGAGTGTTATCCCTTCAAGTAATCCTAAAGGTCTCTCAATGTGACCATCTGCCATCTGCAATTTCATTCTCGTTGACATGAGTGCTGGTTTGCCCCAATGCTTTTGTAGGGAAGTGGTAGCAATTGCAACTCCTACACCTGAGTCCAAAATTGCCTTGGTTGTGTACCCCTGATGGGTAATGGGAAGATAGGTGTTTCCTTCTTCTCCTTCACTCATGTCTCCTATCTTGTCCAAAGGTATTTCTAGCACCGTTCTATGAGATCCTACCTGGGAAGGAGGTTTTGCTACGTCTGACACTTGTTTGGCTACATGTTTCCACAATTTTGGCCTAACCTTGAGTAGCTCTTCTAAAGTGAGATTGCATTGCACTTTAGTATTCCTTACTACCTCCATATTCCTAGGTATGATAGAGCCTTCGTTTCTTATCATGACCATGGGTGCTCTCATACAAGTGGACTTAACTTCCCATGGCCCTGTGAAATGAGGCAATTCCTGCAATGAATTAGAATCGAAGTCTAACCTCTCATGAGATTGGACACTCTCTTCCTCTCCATAAATGGAAGGAATGTCTTGTGGGAATTGATCATGTGCATCATCCAAAAGTTCAATTGGAGGAGGGTCTTCACTTTCTTTAGCCCATTTCTCTTCTTGAATCTCTTGCAAGAATTTTGGTGAATACCGATTCATAGAAGAAGAAGTGTCTGGTTCAGTGGAGTTAGGCACATCAGCTTCTTGGGGAGGAATGCGTATTCTATCACTTGCACTCTCCTTAGATTGGGAGGTGACTCCTTTTCTAGACTTTGCGATTAACCTCTGCAACCTATCTAATAGACCATCAAAATGCAATGGTGTTCTAGTGGAGCTAGAGCAATTGAAAAGGCGACTAGCCTCAAACATGGCTTGAGCCAATTCCACCATCTTGGCACAAAGTTTTGTTCGTTCGAGCTCTAGGTCCACTCTAGGGTAACACTTTCATGATCTGTTACATTTGGCCCTTCTTGGATTCTAGCTTGATATGCCCTAAGCATCATGTCTAGGTCCTCGAGAGTGGGATCTGCTAAGACTAATCCTACTCTAGGGGGTGGTGGAATTGTGTGAGGTGGGATTGATGGTGGTGGATTAGATGGAGATGGGAATGGTGGTGGCAGAGTAGTGTGAGAGTGAGTTTGAGATGTGAGTTCAACTATGTTGGCTTTCGTTTATCATAAACTTTCCTCGAGTTCACTCATCTTCTTTGACCATTGCCTTTCCATTCTTTCATGGCTATCCTTCCAAGATCTGGTCCTCTTCTTAGTTATGCTCTCAGTTTCACTAACCTTAGAACTTTTTTCCTGGCCTAAACCTTGGTTTTGCTGCAAATCTTGAGGTCTAGTAACCACTTGCACTAGGGTTGTGGAAGTTACACTTCCTGTAGAGTCTACTATTAACCCAATAACGTTGATGGGAGTGATTTTCGGCACATTGTTGGGATTCTTAGGACAATCTCGCAAGAGATGGTCTTTCCCACAATCAAGACAGAAACCCTGAATTGTTACAGATTGGGTTTGTGTAGGTGCAGGCATAGGGCAATCACGAATGATCTCCCTGACATCAATAACACGGTCCTCTAGGAAATGGGGGTCTTGCCTGCGTCGATTGAGGTCTATAGTTGGGGTTGGCAAACATGACATTTGCATACTTTGGCTCCCAACTAGGTTCATTTGGGTCTTCATAATAGTATGACTTGTTATGTTCCGGTGACTGCATGTAGTAAGCCTATGGACTATCAATATGAGTAGAGTCAAAACTATGATCACTACGGTCACTTTCTGAAAGCAATGGTGTTACTGGAACTATGGCTCTATTCAGATTCTCTTCTGCAGCTACGTACTTTAATAGAATCACATTCGCTGGAGCAGGGGGTTGTTGTGCCAAAACTGGTTGAGGTCTTTGTTGGGCCTGATATTGGGGCTGATAGGGTTGCTGAGGCCTAGCATACTGATGTGGTGGGTATTGATTGGTATCTTCCTTGTTGAGGGTATGGCTATGGATAAGTTTGCCTAATTGCTTGCTTATTGTATGGGCAATCTTGCATGGTGTGATTAGTGTATCTCTGTTCTATGGTGGGTATTGACCACTAGGGTTCACTTGGGGTTGAGCCATAATGGGACATACATTTGCGATATGGTCACCTCCACAAGTATAACATCTTTTCACCGGGGCAAACCTTGGTATTTTTTTGCTTGAGACTCCTAAGTTTGAGCTACTTTCTCAGCAAGTTCCTCAATAGATATGGATGGATTTGAATTGAGACTAGTAGAGCTATCTGAATCTCTATAGACTTTTGAAAGCTCTAACCCCTCCCCTAGGTTATCCTCAATGTCTATGCACATGTGTACACACTCTTCTATGGTCCTAGGGTCCTTCAAGTACACATAAGATCTCAACTTGGTACTCAATAATCCATCTAAGAATAAGGCCACTTGTTTGGCTAGAGTGGGTAACTCTCGAACCGGGCATCTCTCTAGGTATTGCCTAAACCTTCTTCCTACAAGTCTCACTGTCCCTTGAGGTGTCTGCTTGAAGCTATGAATAAGTGAGGAAGTATTGTGTCATATGCCATTCTTAGAAAATTATGTGATAAAGGCTTCTAGAAGTCGGTCTATGTTCTTGAATTGACCTTGGTGAAGCAGTTGAAACCATGTAAGTGCTGTGTTCTTGAGAGTCATGCCAAAGGCATTGTACTGTGTAAATAGGTCATCAACTTGCTTGGCTCTCAGGCTTGCCTAAATTCTGCTACATGATCGTAAGGGTCTCCTGTGCCATCGAAGCAATTCTTCATGGATTTAACTAGTTGAGTTGGCCTCAAGGTCGTAGTGTGTTCTCTAGGCCTTGGCAAAGGAAAATCATCAACATTTATTTGGTTTCTTGGGTCTCTAGGTTTCCCAGTTTCTACTCTATCCGACTCCGTTCTTGTTCGTTCTCTTCCTATTGTATTAGCAAATCTTACCTTAGGTCTATCTCTATTCTTGTCTCTCTAAGCTCCATGAGCTTGGGATGTTCCAGCTCCTGGGTGGCTATAGGAGACATTAGATCTTGCTTGGGGAAAAATAAATTCACCCTTCCAAGTGTAGGCATGTCTACCATGCTCTGAGAGCACAAAGACTCTCTTTGATGTGTTGTCTAAGTAGGCCACTTTGCTTGGGGATTTAGGATCTTTGAATTCATATATTGTAAGCATTCCTACTTCATTAGGTTGGTCAGGGTTATACCTCCAGAAGGCTTCATCAGTCTCTTGAATCAGGAGCAGATCTATGCTCTTATTGTCTTGGGGAACCCACTCTGGTGTGATGATTCTAGTGAGACCTCGGGGAGTTCTTGGCTCTCTTTCTAAGTTTCCTTGCTCTATGTCACCTATGTCAGCCTCTGCGATCACATTGCCGAACTCTTCTATCCTATCTAGAAGGATGGTGACCACATAAATCGTTCCTTCTTTATCTAGATATGCTCCATTTTTGAACTTGACTAGTGGATGTTCTAGTCCATGGGGTTGATCTAGGTTTTTAATTTGGACCACAGATCTTCTCAGGCCGTCTTTGTAGATGCAAGCACCTAGACGAGTGGTCTTGATATATTCTAATTGAGTCTTGTAAGATCCTTTTGGGTTTTCTAGGTACGCCACTCTTGAACTTCCTACTGGTCTCTCCATGTTATAGGATATCTCAGAATTGCTTGTTTATGAACTTAGAGTGTATGGATAATCACTCAACTGCTGGGCCCAAGACCTAGCAGTATGATTGACACTAGCTTCAGAAGACATGAGGCTTTGTCTATCTCGGCCTAAGTGTCTTCATGACCTTAGGTTCATATGCCTAGGTTCTCTACCCTCTAGTCCCAAGTACAATCTCATTGCAGGTTAGTTTGTATCAATCACTTCATTCTTTCTAGTTGATTATTTTGTTAAGCCCTTGTTTGAAATCACATCATCAGGAACGCTTAAGTGAATTTCGCACTTGATAATTGATTGATTCAAGTTTACTTTTGTCCTTTAGATTTTTTGCACTTAAGACCTGCTTAATGCTTGTACTTAGTTGATTAGTTCTCTGGGACTTGATTCATGCCTAGTGTCGCGCTAATTAATCACCACACCTAAGTCGCACTTAGCCTAAGCTAGGAATTGACAAAGGAAGGTTGAGAGAACTTCCAACCTCCAATCACTTGTTGCTCAGATCGCTACACAAGCCCAAGAAGCCTTCTCCCTAGCTTGGTATCCACCCTTGCTAGCTTGCTTTGGAGGCCTTGATTGCTCACAATGTTTGTGCACGGTTCACAAGTTAATATTTCCCTTTATCACATTGAATTGATAGACATACAATAAGAAGTATAGCCCCCTTTTGGAAAAGCTCACTATGCCCCCAAAATTCCTATGACCACCTGTTCCCACCTAATGGCCAACTTAAAAATACATGTTCTAAGACTCCACATATGATTCTTACAAAAACCATTCGAGATCCACATAGGATTCTCAACAAGATTTCTAATGAGACCAAAATCTCATCAATGGGAGTTCGTATGGTGAAGTTAGGACCATTGAGGCACTTGGGGGTCAAAATAGGTTTTCAAGGTTCAATAACTTATCTAAGGTTTCATAATTGTTTTGCCCACTTATAAGACTCTAAGGTAGTCCCAATTTGTCAAAAACCAAGCCCAAAATTACCACAATTACACCCCCAAAAAATATGCATAAAATCGGTGTGTCACGATAGGTCAGTGTGTCACGATAGGCCGGTGTGTCGTGATAGGCCGGTGTGTCATGATAGGCTGGTGTGTCGCGATAGGCTGATGTGTCATGATAGGCTGGTGTGTCACGATAGGCCAATGTGTCGCAATAGGCCGGTGTGTCGCGATAGGCCGATGTGTCGCGATAGGCCGATGTGTTGTGATAGGCCGGTGTGTTGTGATAGGTCTGTGTGTCATGATAGGTCAAAATATGGCAAAATCTTGTGATCAGGCTAGCGATCCTGGAGGCTCTCAGCCTCTGCTATGTCGTGGTGCACTCAGAGTCATGATAGGGTTGACTTTTTGGTTTGTCACGATAGCTCAAGGTTGACATCTCGAGGCTTGCGCAGACAGATTTCGTACTTGCAAAGCTTGCTGGGGATGGTGATGCTACTAAAACCTACAAGAATCATGCAAGAAACACACACAACAACAACAAAGCACTCTCACTCTCTCTCAAACTCTCACTATGCAAATGAGGTGAATGACATGGGAGTGGGAATATGAAAGGAAGATGGAGATAGTGTACAACAGAGGTGGAGATGGAGATGGAGATGAAGATGAAAAAAAATTAGTGAAAAATAAGAAATAGCCTACTACTTACCTTTCCAACGCATCCTCTCTATGTCTTACCATCACACGCTCGTCCTCAAAGCTCGATCCCCGTCAATGGCACCAAAATTTAGTGTAGCTTAGTAGTGAGTAGCACCTCCTTTAATGCCAATCCGAGAAGACATGAGGATGGTATGAAGACCTCGAACAAGTGATGGCACAAGTGTGTGAGTGAGAAGCACACAAACATGTACACACATAAACACACACGCGTGCACCAGACAAGAACAAAGAGAGACACAATGGAGTCACTTCTATTGCAAAAGAATTCTCATACAAGTTCAAATCTACAACAAGCTGCCCCCCAAAATGAGCTCTCGAGCTCTTTTTATAGTTTTTGATTAGCTTTGGCCCTGTTCAGGCCTAGTGTCTGGCCTAGTTAAAATTAGGTTCTAGGGCCTATTTGAGGGCTCAAATGGAGTTTTTAGAAAATTGATACTAGGTACTTCTAATGCTCCTCAAGCTCAAGGACTCCTTGGCTTGCACAAAATGGAGCTACAAAAATTGAAAATGGTATTTACAATGGTTTCTAGGGACGAGAATCACTTTTAAACTAATTTGAGGATTGACCAAATTTGATTTGTTGCCTTAGTGCTAGATCTGCATGTATGATCGTATTTGCTTCTTTGGTACTTGCTTCTTCCAAGATGCCAACAGTACACTGGTGTTTTATCCGACATTCAACCAGAAATGCATTAAAATCAGAAGACATATATTCCCCCCCTCGATCTGAATGGAGGGTGCCCATTTTACATGCTGACAGATTTTCAGCCAATACCAAAAATTGTTTGAAGCACATGAACACTTTGGACTTTGCCTTCAATGGATATACCCATGCATGCCAAGAAAAATCATCAATGAAAGTCAAGAAGTAAAGATAATTTCCAAAAGAGGGTGTTTGCATAGGACCACAAACATCACTATGTACATGCTGCAATTTCTGAGTAGCCCGAACTAAACCATCCTTTTGGAAAGGATGAACGCTGCATTTTGCCCAAAATACAGCCTTGACAAACATGTTTTCAAGGTGCCTCAAGTTTGGGCAAAGAGGACACCATTTCAGATTTCTGCAGGCATAGCAAACTAGCGAAATTCGGATGACCAAAGCGAGCATGCCAAAGCTTTGCATCTGACATAGCCTGAGAATCCTTTACTGCACATGCAAAATCATTTATAGATCTTTCATAGTCTATGAGCTTATACAACCCATGACATAAAATGCCACAAGCAATAATCACATTGCCATTTGACAGAACATGAACTATACACTTGTCATCAAGAAATTTGACAACCAAGCCAATCTTGGCTAATGCAGAAACAGATAACAGGTTCTTTTTGATCCCTGGCACAAATAAAGCATCTAAAAAAGTGAAAGAACTACCATCAGCAATAGTCAAAATGATCTTACCAACTCCCATAACAGGATAAGAGGAGTTGTGGGCGCATGTAACAGTATTCCCTGTAGGGGCAGGCTCGACTGAAGAGAAGAAACTATGCTACAAGGTAATATGTTTGGTTGCCCCATTGTCAAAATACCAAACATCTGAGTCTACTGCAGACATACACTGATCATGAGAAGATGGGTCAAAACTGCAGACAGTAGTAAACACCCATTCTTCTTCCTGCACAAGATTTGCAGACTCTGTTTTTAGTGTAGAGGCCTTTGCAACAACCATTCCAGCCTCTTTCTTCTTTGCCTCTTTAGCAGCCAGTTTTGGACAGTTCTTTATGATATGATCATTCCCTTTACAGTACTTACAAAACAATTTCTGCTTTTATGATTTCTTCTCATCTTTATCTTCGTTCTTCGAATATGCAGAATTAGCAGATTTCTGCTTCCTAGTTGAAGAGCTCCATTTTCCTTTGCCCTTCTGACTAGCCAGAAAAGCTTGATCTGTAACTCGCATAATGGATCTGTTTTGCCTGGACTGATCTTCCTGCAACAGAACAGAGACTAACTCCTCAAATGATAAGGCATTTGGATTGCCTTTCATCATCAACCAAAGAGTAGAAGCCAAACTTTGATATGAATCAGAAAAACCATTCAGAATGGTATGCACAAGTGAGCTATCTGGTATAACCTCATCAGCAGAAATCAACTATTCCTTCAAGTCTTTGATCTTCGTTAGGAAACTTTCCATAGAGTCACCTTCATTCATGTGCTCACTCTCCAACTTCCTAGCTTGGTACAATGTGGTAAGTGTATCCCAAGCATCCTTAGCTATTCTACAAGAGCGAATGTGAGGAATAATGGCATGTTTGACAGACAAAGCTATCAATGCATGTGCCTGGGCATCTCTGCCATCCTAGTGAATCTTCTCTGCAGTAGGTGCATCAGAAATAGCAACACAAATAGGAATCTATGGAATATCATCTTCGACACCATCTTCATCAGCTCCAACACCTGTATTTGCAGTACCTGTAGTTAGAGGTGTAACAGGACATCTTTCAACACCTTGCACAATGTTCCACAATCCTTTTGCAACCAATACATGTCGCATCATATAAGCCCATAATGGGTAGTTGGTACCATCCAACTTATCCTCAACAACCAACATACGGAATACATCACTGATTTCAGCCATGGCCAGTGACTAAAATACCTTGATGCAGAAAATTGAGTGTATCTCAAAAAGTTGAATAGAATTGCCCCGACAAATTCTGCTAGACTTGTAGCAGAATTTGAGATGCTTATACTGGCGAACAGAAACTGGTATATACATTTGGCACAAAAAGATGAAATAGCCTACACAAGCACTGCGATAATGCGTTCGGAGGCCGAAACGAGCTCAGATCGCGATTTTGACACGACAGAGGGAAGTTGTTTTGATCTCTGAAACACCTTGAGTATGCTCACCAAATTTCGTGCGAATTTGAGACTGCAAACGGAGGAGTGTCGACAGCGCCCTAGATGAAGCGACGACTTGCTCTGATACCAATTGTTGGAGATAGATGTCTGCGGAAGCATGCAAACAACACAAGGAAGAAGAAGAAGCTTGGAGCATAAACACACAAATGCTGAATGTATTACTAGAGAATGTACAAAGATAAATAGCCCAATAGGACAATATGCATATATACAAGGGGGGGGGGGGAACCTCCTAAAGAGGGAAAAAAGTGCCCCGGTGGTCCTAGAGTGTTCACACACATCACTACCTAAATATACATATGTATATGTGTATTTGCATGTATGTGCATGTGCATGTGTAAGTGTATATGTGTATGTATATGTATGTGCATGTGTATGTGTATATGTTTAAATGTGCATGTGTAAGTGTATATGTGTATGTGCATGTGCATGTGTATATCTGTGTATATGCCTGTGCATGTATATGTGTAACTGTATGTGTATATGTGTGTATGTGCATGTATATGTGTATATGAATGTATGTGCATGTGTGTGTATGCATATATGTGTTACGTATTTGCATATATATGTGTATATATGTGTATGTGTGTGTATATATACATATGTGCATATGTATGTGTATGTGTATAAACATATACAAGTGTATGTATATGCATGTGTATATTCATGAAACATGCATGTGCATGTGGATGCATTTCCATTTGCATCCATATGCATGCATGTGGATGTGCATATACATGTATTTAAGTATATGTTAATGTGTGTATGTGTATGTATATATGCAATAATGCATGCATGCAAGTCTTTTTATGTGGTTGTAGAAATTTTTGTGCATATGCATGTGTATGTGTGTGTATGTGTAAGTGTATGTGCACATGTATGTGTGTGTATATATGTGTGTGTATGTGCATGTGTATATATGTATATGTGTGAACGTGCATCTTCATCATGTATAAGTGTATATGTGCATATCAATAAGTGTGAGTATGCTAAGTAATGAAAATAACACAATTCAAATGATATACAAAGAATGGAAATTGTACTTACAATAGTTAGTCATATTTTTTGTTTGGTTAGCTTCTTGAATAACCTGCAATAAAGAGAGAGAGAGAGAGAGAGAGATAATTCAAAGACAGAAAAAGGTAAAAAGAGAGAAATAGAGATATAGAGAGACAATAAGATAGATATCAGACAAAACAACTATTCTACAAGCGATCGTTTTAGCTCATAAGTGCAATGCAATTGCGAACATTGGAGAGCTCTTCGATCAGATATGTGAAGATGCCGATCGAAGAGCCTCCAACGTTTTAATTTTTCTCGTAAAAAAAACATCGTGTAAGCGATGTTAAGGCATCATAAAAAGCACTGCAATTGGTGTCGCATAAGAGACGTTATTCACCGTTGCATATGTGACACAAAACATCATCGCTTATGTGACACTTTTTTAAATCATCGCTTTAGCGACGCTGTCGAGAAGAATTGGTTGCTTGGATGATGGATCAGGTCACCCGCCAATTTGGTCGACACATTTGGGGTGAAAGAAGGTATAACTTTCGTTCATTTTTTTTTTACATTCGCAACTTTTTTTTGTTTTGAAGGGGAAAGGCTTAACCTCTTATTCCAAGCTAAGGTTCTAGATATATTTATAAGAAAGATCTAGGATCTTAGAGACATGGATCATGCATCTATATGCTTCTACATATATACATTTACTCCCATTATTTGAAATGAGCTACAAATTCTTTTGCCCATAATGCAAATCCTCACTCAATTCATAAATTAGAAACCTAAATCATGTTTGTTTCCCCACTGTGTTTAAATAGATTTTCTTTATAATGTAATAATCTTCATTCTAGATTTTATTATATTTGTTATTATGAATGCAAGTGATATGCATAAATAAAACCATAAAGAATTTAGAACATAGAAAAATACAACCTGAAATTAACTTCTTCTTCAAGCTTCTCATCTTCAACTTTATTATAAAACAATCTTTAATTTATTTGCTCAAAAAGCATCTTCAAATCTTGCTAAAATTCAACAACATCTAGACTCACAAGTAAAATTAGTTTTCATAAATAAAATTTTATCTTCATACATGTAAAAGAAAAAACACATTTAAAAGAAAATTAATACATCATTTCTTTTAATTAGAAATTCGTTCATCACATTCTTCATCATACAATAAGTCATAATTTTCTTCATTTCTTTGTTTGAATAATTTAACTCTTTTACTTGCAATTAAATTCTTAAGAGGTGTTCCATCTAATTCTCGTAAGGCATACATTCCATTATCATAAACTTTGATCACCACATAAGGTCCAAACCAACACCTTTCTAATTTCCTATGAACATCATACTGAGAATCAAATGTGCTATCAAATATCAAAATCCAATCATTAATTTGTATTGGCTTCGGACTTAGCCTATGTGGCTTATCAAAATATTTTTTATTCTTTATTCAAGATTCTTTCAATTTAACTGTAGCTTCTTCTAATCTTTCATTCCCTTTCTCAGGTTGATAAATTCTTAGAGCTAATAATTTTTCAGTAGATAGATTATGTTCCCATGAAAGAGTAGCCCAAGTAAGGATTTGAGTATGCACAAGAAAAATAGGCTTCTGGCAGTACATTAGCTCTACCGACATAAACCCAGTTGTTCTAGTGTAAGTCATTCTGTCAGCCCACAATGCAGATGGCAGAAATTTTGGCCAATTCTTAAGTTTTCCATTGCAAGCTTTATAAATCACCTTTATAATAGGAGAATGCCCTCTTTCTATTTTCTCATTAGCCTCAGGGTTATAAGCAGTAGTAAGAGCTAAATGAATTCCATGCTTAGCAAAGAAATCTCTAGCTTCCTGTGCATCTGGTTCTCCCCTATCAGCTACTACCTTTTCAATATAACCAAATCTTGAAATTAAATCTTCAAGAAGAAATTTACATACATTGAAAGTTGTTTTGAATCATAGAGCTTGGCCTTCAACATGGTTAGTAAGATCTTCTCGTGCAAGAACTATGTATCTCATCCTATCTATACCTTTGGGCATGTTCACTAAATCAACTACCCACTTATAATGTATACATGGTGGATAGGTAGGGTGCAATGGATCCCTATGCTTAACTGACAAATGTAATTGACATATATCACAAGAATTCACATATTCCTTTACATTAACATAAATGCCTAGCCACCAATAACCTTCTTTACTTTTTTGATAAGTAGTTACAAATCCCTTATGTCCAACCTATAAAGCATCATGCATATTTTTCATGACTTGCACTTGAAGATGCCTAGTTCCTAGTACCCTTTGTGGAAATTTAATCCTCCCCCTTGCATGTATCCAAATTAGTCCATCTTTTAAGAAAAAAATAAAAGCTCTTTTTCTAATATTTCTAAATCTATTTGAAGACCATGAAGGTGATCTAATCAAAGTACTAAGATACCTCCCAATGTCTTGCCAATCTCCTTCATACTCATCAATATTAAATTGTTCATATACATATGCTTGAGAATCAAGGTATTAGGTCGACTAAAATAGGAGAAATATATGTGTCAAGAAGGTTCTAAAGGTTGGGTGGACAATTCTAAAGGCTAGATGGACAAAACATCTTCATTCGATACAGGGATGTATGCATTCATGTATATTATATGTATGTTTATATATGCATGTATTTATATATATATATTTATGCATATATATTATAATATATATATATATATATATATATATATATATATATATATATATATATATATATATATATATATATATATATATATATATATATAGAAAATTGAAAATTATACCTTAAGAGTGTCGAAACAAATACATTACTCCATCCAAAACAATTTTGAAGATTGAGAATAAGTAAGCTCACACTTAGTCGTGTCAAACGACTTCCTTCATATACATGCTTTAGACATTCCTCTCGAAGATATTTCTCATTTTTAGAAATATCAATGCTGTCACTGTCATTTTGATACCAATCCTCAATAAAATCTGCCATGCCATCATCTTCATCATTGTCACACAAATCTTGTGTTTTATCGTCTTTTGAATATAGATCTTTCAACCTTGCATATTCCACATGATTACTTTTGCATAGCCTCCTCATAGAAGCTTCCGATAAATGAGGTCTTACTAGAAATTGTGAATGGTGTGGAGGAATATCATCAACATCATATGTTGGAATCTACACATATAAATAAATTCATTAGTATTCCATAAATGAATAAAAAGTAAACTTCAAATATAAAATTAAGTATATAAGTTATAAAATATGGATAGAAAATTTTTATTCTCTCTAGCTAAAAGGTGCTCTTGGAGGTCTACGCCATCCATAATTCACTAATAGTTCATCACCGGCATGTAATGTAGTAATAGCATTGACAACTATGTATCTTGATACATCTCTAATCATGTATGGTGATTCATGACTATTTTCACGCTCCTCAAATGTGCAATTAGTCCTTGAACTATTATGTAACGCTCGACTACTATTTATTAAACCTGCTATATTTCCATGTGTGTAAGGTCTTCCATCAATATATAATCTTTTATTTTTTGCATGTAAAATCCTTCTACTAGTAAGGGATGCTGCGTTCAAGCATATTCCATAAGTACTCATGCTTTGAACATAATGTGAAAGTTGATGCCAATCTCCCCATCCATATATAGGACCACAAAATGACATAAGGGTGACTTCAAAGTTCAGAGGCACATACAAATACTCTACAATAAAGAGACCACAACCAACATTAGTAATAGTGGATGGAGCAATCATATAGTGATTACCCCAAAAGTTGAAAACCTCTCCATCTAAAGGAAGTGGTCCTCTATTCCATCCTCCATATCTTCTTCTATCATATGTTTGTACTAAAGAACGATCATGAGCTGGCAATGGATAATCTCCAGCCATTTCAGTCTCTAAACCAAGAGGTAGACGATTTCTAGAAACCTGTGCTTGTAATTGATGAACAGCAAGTCCATGACATGTACGAGGTATATTAACATTATGAGAAAAATTATCATCATCATCATCATCGAGCAAGTATTCTTGTATATCAATAGTAATTTTATTTTTTATATGGTTTTTAAATAAAATAATGACATTAATATGTATAAAAAATACATACCCAAGCATTATCACATTGACCACGTGATGGTGCACGCTCAAAAGTACCATACTCTGCCTCATGTTCAATACATTCCAATCGTGGTCTTCGATACGTGCCATAACAAGAGTTACACCAACATATAATATGCTCTTGATACTAAAATTCATCAGAATTCCTATCGGAGGACACATGTGAATTCGTTGCATGGTAGGAGGTGGTGGAGTACCCTCTCATTGATCAGAATCTGCACATGATAAGAAACAAAAAAAAAGTTATGTATCCATCAAATATATTTAAAATTAAATTTTTGATATACTTACAGTATATAGTCGTTGCACAATGAGGAGATGGTGGTGGATTTCCATCTGATTGATCAGAATCTACAAATAATGATATTTGATATTAATAATCTGATTATTTACATACACAAAAAATTCACATATACATATTTACCCATACACACATATTCACATATACACATTTACACATACACACATATTCACATATACACAACTACACATTATTGTAGGATAAATGCATGTATTTTGTATGAATGAGTGTATACACATGCATGTGTGTGTATGTATATATGTGGATATGTATATGTGTGTTTATGTTATATGTATGTATATATGTATATGTATACATATTTGTATGCATATATGTTTGCATGTATATGTGTATGTGGGTATGTGTATGTGTATGTGTATGTGTGTGTATATATGTGTATGTATTCTGATTTTTTTTTCTATTTGAGATTAAATTAAGAGGATATATTGTATGGTGGAAAAAAATAAGAGGCGACCTAACATACCGCCTGAGACGTGGCAGTTTTTTCGTAGACAGCTACGTCTTCAGGAGTCATTTCCTCAACAGAAGGTACACAAATTAATAGTTTATATTTATAATTTTTATATATTTTAGTAATTGTTTACATTTATTTTATGTATTTTTTTTCTTAAATAAACAAGCTGCTGCAAAGAAGAGAGTGGAGTCGGGCCACACATCGCACCTAGGCCACATGGGCCATAATAGTTTTGTAGCTACATTTGTAAGTATATGTGTTGTTGTGAGTATATTTTTTATTTTAGTTAAAATGCAAGCAACTAAGATTTTTTATTTGTTTCAATGCAGCGAAAGGATTATGGCCGATGTCCTACGAAACATGAGATTGCGTATGCTACACATTTTGGATATTGGCGTTTGAGCGAGTATATGCGAGATCATCTTGATGCCTTTGTGAGTATTATTAAATTTTATATAATTATTTTATTTTTATCAATGGTTTAATTGTTTTATTTATTTATGTTTGTTATATGTAATACAGGAGTATTATGGAGAGACAGAGATGGATGAGGTGGAGAGATAGACACAGGAGGGACGATCTCGATCGTCCCAGGGTGATCATGATGATGAGGATGATCAGGATGATCATGATGCTACTGCTACTGCTGCTGATGATGATGATGATGATGATGGTGATGATGATTAGGATTCTAGTTGATTATGACATTGGATTATATGTATTTACATTGATATATATATATATATATATGTGTGTGTGTGCGTTATCTATATATTTTTCATTTCAGTTATGTTTTGAATTGTGTGTATGGTATTAAGTAATGAAGAGTTTTGTTCTATTGATTGTTATTATTGTTTAATTAAGCATGTGTTTTAATACTTTAATTATATAATTAATTCATAGGTGTGTAGGTAAGTATATATGTATGTGTGTGTATATGTATGTATGTGCATGTGTATGTGTGTGTATATGTATGTATGTGCATGTGTATGTGTAAGTGTATATGTGTGTATGAGTATGTGCATGTGTATGTGTGTGTATATGTATGTGCATGTATATGTGTAACTCTATGTGTATATGTGTGTATGTGCATGTATATGTGTATATGTAGGTATGTGCATGTGTGTGTGCATGTGTATATGTGTGTGTACTGTTAGGCCACCGGATTGGCATATGTAATTTTATTTTCCATAGCCGTATGCACCGAAAGGGCGTAGCGAATAGATGTAACTCTTACCCATTAATGAAAAGGCATTACGGTGTTCTTCGAGAGAGACGAGTTCGTCAGACTGTCTGTAAGGGCGACTGTGCAGAGGCACTGTGTTGCAGATTTGCAGATATCTGGAGTACTGTTATTTTGTTCTGCAGTAATTCATTATTAACTCAGTAACGTTGTCTTAACATTAAGAGTCTGTGCAACTATGTGATTTCTAATTCATGCGATAAGCTACTATGTAAAGATAACCGTAATCGAAGCGGAAGTTGTTGCCTTGACATATAGTTACTGTTTAGTTGAATAGTTAAATTGGGAAAATTAAATAAAGGGCCTCTGCATTCTCAGACCCCTAACCCTCCCCAAGAACCCGAATGAGATTAAAAGCGACTTGACATAAGTCCTTTTTAACACTGGCACCGTCTGTGGGAAGATGGAAAATTGGGAATAATCAATAAGGGAAGAGCAATACGCAAGGCAAGTAGTGGAGAATAGTAACTGCTAGTTGAAGAAGTGATATATGCCGATTACTCGTTCCGGTGAGTCCTATCCAAATTATAGGAGAGATCAACATCCCTGGGCAGTTCCAAATTTATTAGGGACACCAGTGGGTGGTAGAAGTGCAGGTCAATTAAGTCCAGTTGCAGAAGGATCAGAGCCAATCAACAGTGATTCTGGTGCTAGTTCGGTGACGCATGATGAGATTCCGATGAATTCTGGTGTAAGTCTGGTACTTTCTAGAGAAGGTACAGTGACGTCTGGTTGTCCAGAGACGCAGTGCGGAGTTAGTCCGACACTATCTGGTCAGAATTCGACCCTTTTTGGGGATAAAGTTGTGTTACCAAGTGAGACCGTTTCTAGTGAAAGGGTAACCTGGTTCGTTGAAAGTTTGACAAGTTCCGGTGGAAGTTCGGTACCCTTTGGTGGGAATTTGAAATTTTCCAGTGATAGTGCGGTACTATCTGGTGGACTTGTATTATGTTCACCACTTTTCGGGGCAAGCCTACGTAATTTCGAGACCAAAGATGAGGACAAGCTATTTGACTTAGAGTTAAGTAGAGATTCAACGACATTTTTGAACCAGAAGGTGAGCAGGCTGATAATACAGATTCTGAAGGACAAGAGACACCCCCTCAACATACAGATAACAACAATACTACTCACGATAGCACCATGAGTGGTTCACAGTCACTGTCGCAAACACCCCCACATCCGTAACTGTAGTTCCAGCAGCAGCAACAACAGCAGCAGCCACAACCAATCATCCCACTTAGATCGGTTCCAACTGGGGTGGCCTTACAGTTGGAGCACAAAGTTGGAGGTTTTACGAAGGACCTGGAATGGCTGAAAGCAAGTAAGAACGTAGCTGATGATCCGTCCCAATAGGTGTATTGTACTAAGTGCAAGAATCCAGGTCACACCAGCTCTACATGTGCCCTCAATCAGATGTATTGTGCCATCTGTAACACGACAGGACAATCAACAGAAACCTATGCATATAATGCAAAGGTGTAGGGTAGAGCGGCCGTAAATGCCATAATACAGGAGCCAGGTCAGCTAGCAACCCATTACATGCCACCACAATTGCGACCCAACCAACAGCAAGGATATAGGAACTATCGAGGACCGTGAAGTAACAACTTTAATCAAAATCGATGGCAAGTAGGTACATCGACGGAAGGTACTTCCCTCCTACCGCCTCAGTGTCATTTTTGTGGCGAGGTTGGACATATCTGTAGATTTTGCAAGGAAGCAGCAGAGTACGACAAAAGGAAGAAGGAACGACAAAATCCGATGACTAACATGGTTTATATTTCCCCAGTTGAGTCAGAAGCAGTCGTAGTGCAGACAAGATCAGGTAAATAGTTGCAACCAGCAGCTAAAGTTTTCGAGCCAGGAATTCGTGAGTGGCAGCGGATGTTTGCAAAGGCTAGTCAATGGACAACTAAGGAGCCCACTGTGTTTCTTGATCCACTTCCGATAACACAGGTTTCTTTGCCACAGGCAAGAACGAATGAACACTTTCCTCAAGACCAATAAGGATCTAATCCCATTAGGTACTGTGGATTTACAGTCCGTAGCAGACAATTGGAGTCCGTCAGCTTGTACGGTCGTACCAGCGCCTGGAGACGTAGAAGCCGATCATGGCCTAGCAATGGATGAAGCAACCTTACAACAACTGTTTCACTCAGCTGATGATTTGGTGAAACTGCGCCAATTTTATGTACCGGAAGATCAATTGGTAACGTACAACTTGGGAGACATGGTCAACCCTAGGCCTGTAAAAATTAGCATAGGATTAGCAGAGAAATTCCAAGCTGATTTGGTACAACTCTGCATGAATTCTCAGATGTTTTTGCTTGGGATTACAGAGACATGAAAGGTCTTGACCCACGGATTTATCAGCATCGAGTAGTGCTCAAACCGGAGGCAAGGCCTATCAAACAACCTAGCTATCAGATGAACCCTAATTATGCGGCACAGGTGAAAGCTGAACTTGATCGTTTTTGAAGGTAGGATCTATTGTGCCAATTGAGCATGCTGAGTGGATATCGCCAATAGTAATAGTGCCGAAGAAAAATAAACATTTATGCATTTGTGTTGATTACCGAAAACTAAATGCAGCCACCGTATCGGATCCGTTTCCTCTCCCTTTTCTAGATACAATGCTCGACAGGGTAGCAGGTCGCAAAATGTATTCTTTTCTGGATGGCTACAATGGATATAATCAAGTGAGGATGGCCAAACAGGATATACCGAAGACAACTTTTATCACGAACTAGGGTGTATATGCTTGCACCATAATGTGGTTCGGTTTACGGAATGCCCCGAGTACATTGCAAAGATGTATGCAGGAAGTGTTTTCACCTTACTTGACCACTTTTATGCAAGTATATCTGGATGACTTTTCCTTATTTGGTGACACTTCGGCGCACTTGTATCATTTACAGTGTTGCTTTGAAAAATGCCGAGACTATCGATTATGCTTGAATCCTACTAAATCCGTTTTTGCAGTCTCTTGTGGCAAATTGCTCGATCATATCATTTCTAGAAAAGAAATACAGGTAGATATGGATAAGGTGGCAGCCGTGTTGGAGGCACCAGTCCCAAAGACACGGAAAGAAGTTATGCGCTTTCTTGGCCAAATCCGGTGGCATGGCAGACATTTATGGTGGTTAGCTCATTTAGTGATACCACTTAATCGGCTTATGACCAGCGCTCCGCGGAAGTACGAATGGACTCAAGAGTGCCAAAGTGCATTTGATCGTTTAAAGGTTTTATTGACGCAGGCCTCGATCTTGCAACCACCTGATTGGAAACGACTGTTCCATGTCTTTGTGGACGCGTCAGATATTGCGATTGGTAGTGTACTCATGCAACAAATTGACAAATGGTTTCGGTCAGTGTATTATGCGAGTTCCAGACTAGCTCCGACAGAAAGAAATTACTCTGTGACAGATCGAGAATGTCTTGGTCTGGTGTACTCAGTTAAGAAGTTCCGGCATTATTTGTTGGGATGAAAATTTACCTTCCATGTGAATCATGTCGCACTAGTGTATTTGGTCCGGCAGCAACATTTAGGTGGTAGACTAGCAAGATGGGTTTTACTATTACATGAGTTCGATTATGAAGTTATTCATCGACCCGACACAGCACATGTCTTGGTGGATTTTCTATCTCAACTGGATTCCGGTGAGTCTCCGGTAGGTGTTGATGATACTACAATGGCTATTTATGTCACTGCAACAACTCCTGAAGAATTTGCAGAATTTCGTGTTGCTCCTACATACTATGATAGGTTAATGACTTTTCTCACTGAGGGTTGTCTCCATCCTAATGCTCCTCTTACTTTGCACCAAAAAATTGCAGTCCACAGTCAACGATTCTAGTTGATTGTGGGTCAACTATATTACATAGATCATACTGGTGTTTTACTTCGATGCATTCCTCCACATGAAGCGGAATCGGTTATTGCCATGGCTCATTCATTACCTTCTGGAGGACACTTCGCCGCAGATCTTACTCACCGAAAAATTCTACAAAGTGGGCTATGGTGGCCTCCAATGTACACAGATGTGGTTCAATTTGTGCAGCAGTGTGATGTCTGTCAATGATCTGGACAGCCCTTGCAGCGACACTTCTTTCCCCTTCAACCTGTTTTACCTTTGGAACCCTTCCAGAAGTGGGGTCTAGATTTTATTGGCCTGATAACACCATCAGCGACCCTCACCAACAATAGATACATACTGACTTGTACAGATTATGCCATTAGGTGGGTAGAAGCTTGGTCTTTACAGTCTGCCATAGCTGTTTTGGTGGCCAAATGTTTGATGAAGGATGTCTTTCCTCGATATGGATTACCTCTAGAGATAGTGATGGACCAAGGAACACATTTTGCAAACAACTTAATGCGCGTACTGACTCAGATGTTTCAGATTGTACACAAATTCAGCTCACCGTACTATCCACATGCTAATGGTCTCGCTGAAAGTACCAATAAGACTTTGTTGAATATGCTCCACAAATTGATTTTGGAATGTCCGAAACGTTGGGATCAACTCTTACCTGCCGTATTATGGGCCTACCGGACCAGGTACAATGTGGCAATCGGAACAACTCCATTTAAACTTGCTTATGGAATGGAAGCTATTCCACCCATGGAAGTCGTGGTACCGAGTCTGCGTGTTGCTTTATCTCAGAAATTGCTGCTGGAAGAATCGTTGCCATTTTGGTTGGATGCGCTTTGATCATTGGATGAACACCGCTGGGAAAGTTTCTTGATTATTCAAGAAGTTCAGCGTCGTCAAGCCCGTACTCGTGATCGGTTCCTCAAAACCCTAGTCTTTATGGTTGGCCAACTTGTTTTATTCTATAATGCTAAAGCTAATCGCGTTGTCAAAAAATTTAAGTTACCGTGGTTCGGTCCATACCGGATTGCTAAACAAGTGGGACTAGCAACTTTTCGGTTGACGACCTCAACTGGTGTTCTCCTTCCAAAAGTGATTAATGGTTCTAAGCTTCACCCATATCACCAGCCGTCCGATAATCGATGACGTGTACTTAGTCTTTTTCAGGTGGCACTTGTTTTTTTTTTATCCTCGTATTTCGGTTGACCATTGACCATAATCTCCTCGTTTTGGTATCTAAATATGATTAATCGCCGCCCTGTGTTACTCTTTTTGTTCATGCATGCATGCCGTAATTATGAAGGATATCTCTCCTATACAGTGCTATAATTAGGTTTTTGTCGTCTGATGTTTCCCGTGCTCTTACTTAATCTTACTTTTTCTACTGATAATTGCTATTGTGTTTGTGTGATTCCGCATTCCTTGTCTCTTGTGTTCTCGTGTTTACTTATCTGCCATGGAAGCTCTCGCAAATGTCGCTTCCTTCCGTGCAGGTCTCACTCCAGAAGTGAGTGAGTATTTGCGCACTCGTGGTCTGTTCGACTTTGTTGAATTGCCTTGGAATTCAATGGAGTGTCAACCATTCCATGCGCAGATCATTTCTGCCATCTCCGCCACACCTGCTACAGAGCAGTGTTGGCCCATTGCTTGTTTACCATCTCGTGTCGTCATTACTTTAGCTACGTTTGTTGAAGCTTTTCGACTCCCTCGGGAAGGATTGAAGAATGGTCCCCTTCTTTCCATGGCCATCATGCAAGATTTGTTTCCCCGACAGTCATCTAATGAGTATGCCATTCTTTGTAGACCTGAACCAGAGCGTACAGCTCTACAGTTTTTGGTAGCCACCTTGAATTTACAAAAACGTACATATGGTATTTCTCGACCATTCTATTCGATGATAGATACTGCATCCCGTGAGCCTCTTAATTTCACATCTTTCTTTTTCCGGTGTATTCACTGTGACTGCGTGATGGTTATGAAACAAATAGCTAAGGGTGAACTTCCTCGTTCCCGTTTACCCCACATCCTCACTTTCCTCTTTCCGGTGATCCAAGCTGCGCAATCGCCTCCAATCGCTCCCTTCTTGTTACATGAAGAATCTACTCAAATGCTCGAGGATGAGGAAGATGACGATGAAGACCTGCTTCAACTCTTTCGTCGAAAAGGCAGATGCGTTAGCCCCTCTGAAAGTCAGGTGTAGGGATCCACTTCTAGTCATGAAACTGACGTCTTCCATGACATTGCCACTTCGCTCCATGTTGAATCATCAATTCCCTCTTCTCTAGTCAAGCAACAGGAACAAGACGCGCGAATGGAAGAATTCAAAGAAGTATCTTCCCGGGAGGACTTTCATCAGCAGGATGAGGCAACTGTGAATGAAAGTGTAGTAGAAATCATCACAGAAGTGATAAAGAAGATGCTAGGATTTCTCTGGGTAACTTATTGGAAGAAACTCGTGAAGATCTCATGCTCGTGACACCAAAAGGACAGAAAATGGCTGATCTGGCCATGCAAAATACTGAAGAATTGAAGATAGTGTCTGCCAAATTGTTTAAGAAGAGCCGTGACTTGGAAGTGGAAATTCGCGGGACAATACAGCTAAAGCAAGAACTTGTGTGCAGAGAGAGAAGCTTATTATAAAACAATGCAGTTTCAAACTGAAGAGTTGGAACGCAGAGAAAAGCAGTTAGGCACACAAGTAGAAAAGCTATCGTGGATTGATGTAGAAATAGCTGAGATGAAGATCAGACGTGATGCTGCATTAGCCAATGAATTTTATTTACAAGAATCATTTTTACAGACACAAACAGAACTATTTGATGAGTTAAGACATTGCAGCTAGTTCGGTGAGAACAGACGCACAGTTGGTAGAGCCAGAAACTTTGAAGATTATGCTAGATTCCCTGAAACAAAAGATCACCCGAACATTTAAATTAGCCAGAACATTGTACATACAAGGCATAGTTGATGAGCCCTAATTTTATTTTTCTTTGCGGGTTCGAGTCCACCGTGCATGCCAATGCTAGGCCGTCGAATTGGCATATGTAATTTTATTTTCCATAGCCACATGCATCGAAAGCGCATAGCGAATAGATGTAACTCTTACCCATTAATGAAAAGGCATTACGGTGTTCTTCGGGAGAGACGAGTTCGCCAGACTGTCTGTCTCGGTGACCGTGCGGAGACATTGTGTTGCAGATTTGCAAATATCTGGAGTACTATCATTTTTTTCTTGTCGAATTGTAGTAATTCATTATTAACTCAGTAACGTTGTCTTAACATTAAGAGTCTGTGCGACTGTGTGATTTCTAATTCGCATGATAAGCTACTATTTAAAGATAACCGTAATTGAAGAATCGTAATTGTGTTGCGGAAGTTGTTGCCTTGACGTATAGTTACTGTTTAGTTGAATAGTTAAATTGGGAAAATTAAATAAAGGGCCTCTACACTGTCAGACCCCTAACCATCCCCAAGAACCCGAAACGAGATTAAAAGCGACTTGACATAAGTCGTTTTTAACAGTACGTATGTGCAATATATATGTGTATATATGTGTATAATGTATGTATATGCATGTGTATATGTATGAAACATGCATGTGTATGTGGATGCATTTCCATTTGCATCATGTGCATGCATGTGGATGTGCATATACATGTATTTATGTATATGTTAATGTGTCTATGTATATATGTATATGTATATATATATATATATATATATATATATATATATATATATATATGCAATAATGCATGCATGTAAGTTTTTTTATGTGGTTGTAGAAATGTTTGTGCATATGCATGTGTATATGTGTGTATGTCTAAGTGTATGTGCACATGTATCTGTGTGTATATATGTGTGTGTATGTGCATGTGTGTATATGTATGTGTGAAAGTTCATCTTCATCATGTATAAGTGTATAAGTGCATATCAATAAGTGTGAGTATGCTATCTAATGAAAATAACACAATTCAAATGATATAGAAAGAATAGAAATTGTATTTACAATAGTTAGCCATACTTTTTGCTTGGTTAGCTTCTTGAATAACCTGCAATAAAGAGAGAAAGAAGAGAGAGAGAGAGAGAGAGAGAGAGAGAGAATTCAAAGAGAGAAAGATGTAGAAAGAGAGAAACCGAGACAGAGAGAGACAATAAGAGAGAGCTTAGGCAAAACAACAATTCTACATATACTTGTTTCAGCTCATAAGCGCATCGCAATTGCGAACGTTGGAGAGCTCTTCGATCAGATGTTTGAAAATGCCGATCAAAGAGCCTCCAACGTTTTAATTTTTTTCTGTTAACAGACCGTCGTGTAAGCGATGCTAACGCATCGAAAAATCCACTGGAATTCACATTGCATAAGCGACATTTTTTAGTGTCGCTTATGCGACGTAAAAAGCATCACTTATGCGACACTGTCTAAAAATGTCATATTAGCTATGCTCTATGTGAGCATTGCACACCCTGTCGCACCACACGTCAAAAAAACCATCGTTTGGCTCGTCATTTAATCGACGGTGTGTGCTCGATGCTCATTGTGGTGGATTTTTCAATTTTATAGCGACAAAATTGTATCGCCTTAACCATCGCTATGCACCCGTATTCCTTGTAGTGACAATAAACCAACGGTTTGAATAGGGAGCTGAAGAGGATTCTAGAATATGCATATGATTTTTTTTTTAAGTAATCTAATCAGCTCTAGAAGATGAGCTTTAGGTATTGGAATAGGGTGCAAATTCCAAGGAACATGAGGAATAGTAAAAATAATCATCGGAGAAACTATCCTAAGATATGCACATCTTATCTTTGAAGGCTCAAGAGAAAATGCTCTTCCATGTTGCTCAATAATCTTCAGAAGATACTCTTTTTCTGTTAGAAGAAGGAAACCACTAGCATCTAAGTTAATTTGTTTTAAGGATTCTTTGGTAAATACATGTCGGATTTAATGATTCTTTTGTTTTAAGGATTCTTTGTCGGATCTCTAAGAATTGGCTCATGACTTACATTCTTTATAATATCATTACTAAATTTAGGTAGTGGCTATGCTACAGGTTTTACCTTCTTACTAACAGTTTTATATTTGGTCTCTGCTAAGACATTATATTCTCTATCAATATTAAAGGTGTTGTGGTGATCGACGTCTTTGGTTGTACCGCTTTTATACCTCTAATAGTAGTAAGCTTCCGGTACCACCCGTCTGTCGTAGCAAAGACTCGAACCTTATCAAGCCTGCGGAAATTCGCTACGCCACCGAATTAGTGTTAAACTACAGTGATGTTAGAACACCTCTATAATCAACAATAGCTTAACAAGGCTTCTGCCACTCAAAATCTATTAGACTGTGCTTTGAATTCTCTTGGAATTCCACCGGAACTTCACCGGACTGTTACTAGACTCTCACCAAAATTTACCAAAATCTTACCGGAATGATCTTCAAATCTGTTCGTAATTGCTTCAAATGTTTATACGTGAAACAAGGAAGTGATGAGTGAACTTCTCTTACTGATAGAACTCTTCCTGAAGTTTAGAGAAAAAACTTCATCAGTTCAGAGTGCTATTTTCGGTCCGACTTTGTACTGTGTGTACATATCCATTTCACCGGAAACTTTGATCCGTATAAAGTAGAGACTTCTAGCTACAAGATAAGCTATTTCTCATACAAAACTCTATATTATTCTGCGAGATATACTTCGTGGTTCTTCCCGAAAAACACGTTTATTGAGTAAACAGTAAGTGACCAAAAGTACATATACGGTGAAACTGTAACTGTTAACTAACTTTAATCGTAACATAGAATATTCAAACTTCTACTCATACGAAGAATGCACGCAGGGCTTCCACATGAACATGTGTTTTCTATTAGAGAAGATGTGTACAAACAAGCTTGGCCTCTTCTTGCTCAAGCTATAGAAACTCTCCTACACTGAGTAGTTTCTTATTACCATCTCTCTCAGATGAATACCTGACATTTCAGGTTTCTGTTATTCATCTTTACCTACGCGATCAATGGCGTCTTCTATACTACATACGCGATCTCTGGCATCTTCTATCTCTCTCTCTATTTGTATATCTGTATCTCTGCGTCTCTGCGCATCTATTGTATTTCCTTCTCTTACTCTCGATTCTTGATTGATATATATATATAGTCTTCATTCTTCCATGCTCTTCCGTGCCTTTCACTTTCGGTATGTTCCACGATCCTTCTTTATGTGCGTTATGCGCACTCCCCTGTTCTCTACTCTATTACACGTCCTGTTCTCATATTTACAATTCTTGATTCAATTTTCTGATTCTGCACGTTGCACAGTTTGGTCGTGCTTCTTTAATTCTACTTCTCTTTGTCTTTTCTCCTTTCCCCTTTTTTTTTGTCTGGATGCCAAATTTGTGAGTGCTTCTTCAACAACTCCCCCTCAATCACTAATTTGCATCTTCCGGTCTTCATATATCTTTCTTTCTTTTATATCTGCCTTTTCTTTGAATCTGTTTATCTTTGTTCCATCCAAACTCTTCGTCAGCATATCTGCAATCTGTTCCTTTGTCGGAGTGTATACAATTTCTAACTCCTTCTCCATTACCTTTTCCCTCAGGAAATGATACTGAATCTCTATGTGTTTTGTTCTTGTGTGAAACACCGGATTCGCTGCAAGATATAGAGAGCTCATATTGTCTCCATGTATAATTGGTATACCTTGATCAATGCCTAAGCTTTTGAGCAAGGTCTGCATCCATATCACTTCTTTAGCTACTTCTACCAGTCCTTTGTATTCAGCTTCTATTGATGATAAAGCCACTGTGTGCTGTTTCTTGGAGCACCAGTTTACTAGCTTATCTCCTAGGTATATCATATACCCATGTGTTGATCTTCTGTCATCCTGGTTACCTGCCCAGTCTGAGTCACTGTAGGCTCTCAAATTTATATCTGACGTATAGGGATAGTATATTCCTTCCTTAATAGTTCTCTTTATATATCTGAGAACTCTTTGACCTGCAATCCAATGTGGGTCTTTCGGACAATGCATAAATTGTGATAAAACTCCTAGTGCATAACTCAAGTCAGGTCTCATTAGTGTAGCATAAATCAAACTACCTACTAACGACTGATACTTTGTCATATCTTTGTAATCTGCGCCATCATATTTACTGAGTTTGTGGTTGGCTTCAAGCGGTGTTGAAGCTTCTCTACAATTCTGCATATCAAATTTCTTCAATATATTCAGAAGATACATTTCTTGTGATACATATATGCCGTGGTCTGTATAAGTGACTTCCATTCCAAGAAAGTATGACAAATTTCCTAGGTCACTAATCTTAAACTCCTTTTCAAGCAGTTTCTTCACCTCTGTGATTCCTGCATCTGAGGTTCTTGTAATTATTATGTCGTCTACATAAATGCAAATGTAGATCATTCCTTCGTCTGTTCTTTTAATGAGTAGACTTGCATCTGCCTTTGAACTTTGGTATCCAAGTTCGTTTAGATACTTCACGAGTCTGTAGTTCCAAGCTCTTGGAGCTTGCTTTAGTCCATAAAGTGCTTTTCTTAACCTGCACACAAATTTTGGGTATCTGGAGCTTACAAACCCTTCAGGCTGCTCTATGTAAACTTCATCTGATATATATCCGTTCAGAAATGCATTCTTGATGTCTAGCTGAATTAGCTTCCATCCTTTTGATGCTGCTATAGCAATTACTGTCCTTATGGTTGACATTTTTGCCACCGGACTAAACGTCTCGTCGTAATCTATGCCATGCGTCTGAGCATAGCCTTTGACTACCAGTCTAGCCTTATATCTGGCTATCCTTCCATCTGCAAGCTTCTTAAATTTGTAAACCCATTTACTTCCAATTACTTTCTTACCATTTGGTTTCGGAACAAGTTCCCATGTCTTGTTCTCCTCTAGTGCAGTGAACTCTTCTTCCATTGCTTCTTCCCATTGCTTCTTTCCTTTAGCTTCAGCATAGCTCTGAGGTTCTTCATCATCTTTGACCATATATGCATAGTCTTTCTGAGTTATGTATGAAGTATCATACGAGTACCTTTCCGGTTGTCTTCTAATCCTCCTTGACCTTCTTGGTTCACATTCTTCATAAGTGTCTGAATACACTTCTTCATCTTCGTTTCTCATACCTGATCCGATCCTGGACGTACTCGCCTATATATGATCTTCATCTCTATTCACCTGCACAATTGATTTTCCTTTTTCTTTTCTTCTTACTTCTTCTTCAAATTCTTCAGTTGTATGACTTTGATCTGTATACCAGCTTTTCTGTTCATCAAACGTAACATCTCTTGAAACAATAAACTGCTTAGTTAGAGGGCTCCATAACCTGTAACCCATCTGTCTTTCATCGTATCCAACGAACACATATTTTTCTGCTTTTGGTTCAAGCTTATGTCTGAGTTGAGACGGTACATAAGCATAAGGTACTGATCCAAACACTTTGCAGTGATCAAGTGTTGGCTTCTTTCCCCACCAAGCTTCATAAGGGGTCATTCCATCTAAAGTTGTACATGGTAATCTGTTTACCAAGTATGTCGCTGTGTTTATAGTTTCAGCCCAAAGATAATTTGGACAGTCCTTCTCGTTTAACATGGCTCGTGCAAACTCAACTAGAGTTCGGTTCCTTCTTTCTACTACTCCATTTTGTTGCGGTGTATACCTGCAAGTTATTTCTCTTTTGATACCTGCATTCCAAAGATAATCATTGAACTCTCGGGAGAAGTATTCTCCCCCTCCATCAGACCTCAATCTCTTAAGCTTTCATCCTGTGAGTCTTTCAGCGTATGCATGAAAATGCTTGAAGGCTTCAAATACTTCTGATTTTTCTTTTAAGACATATAACGTTATCCATCTTGTAGCATCATCAATGAATAAAACATAGTACCTTGAACCGCTGATCATCCTTCTTTTGTTGGACCCCATACATCTGTATGTATAAGTTCAAGTACTCCATCATGTTTGAATCCTTTCTTCTGGAAAGGTAATCTGTGGGCTTTTCCCATCTGACAAGCTTCGCACTTATGAATCATATGTTGGTTCTGTACGTTCGGTGAACCCAATACAGACTAATTTGCAATCATAGCTTTAATTCCTTTTTCATTAAAATGACCTAATCTCTTATGCTAGAGATCAAGTTCTGTAATTACTTTTTCGCCATGTGTGAGCAATGCTTGGCCAATGTTCCCTTGTACTCTTAAAGTAAAGAGTCTACCTTCTTTCTTACCAGAGACGATCTAATTGTATCCGTTCTCGGGATCTTCTACAAATACGCCTTCATTTGTAAATCTGACCTGAAAACCTTTCTCAACTATCTGTCCCACGCTAATCAAATTTTTAGGTATTGTCGGAACATATAAAACATTGGTTAGCAAATCTGCTCCACTCTTACATTTCACTTTTCCAATTGAATGAACACTATGTCTTGTATTGTCACCTGTTTGAACAGTGTGACACGAACTACCTTTTTCCAGTTCTGACATCAATTCTATATTTCCTGACAAATGATTAGAACATCCGGAGTCAATGTAAAATACCTTTAGGTCTTCATTTTCTGATGTGCTGATAGAGTTCATCATCAACGATGTATGACTTTCATTCTGCGTGTCATTTGCGTAGTTGTTGTAGGTGGTGTTGTAGGATTGATTTTGTCCCCAACTTCTTGTTCCACCTCTGCCATAGCCTCCTCTTTGATTTTGTCTACCTCTTTGATATCTTCCGCTTCTGCCTCTGCTATTACTACTTTGATTTTGATTTGAACCTTGTTGATTATACCAACAGTCATAAGCGAGATGATTACTTAGTCCACAAATCCAGCAAGCCTTCTTGTTGATATTCTGGCTACCTCTTCCTCTTCCAAAGCCTCTTGCTCTTCCTCTGCCGGTGCCTTTGCCTCTAGCATAATAAACCTCAGAACTCGACTCTTCTTCATCTTTTGACTTACCTTTATCTCCTTTCTTTTTGTTCTTCGTGTACATTGCAGAGCTTTTTCCTTTATCTCCATCTCCTTTTAGGTCTTGCTCATATGTGAGCATCAATCCTAGCAACTGATTTAAATCTGGAACAAAATGATTTAAAGAGAGTTCAGTTGAAAGTACAAAAGGTTTCCACCTTTCATCTCCTCTCAAACCTATGAGCACTTGCGCTATCAATCTGTGGTCTTCGATATCTTCATTTATGGATCCAAGACTATCTGCTAGATCCTTCATATTAGTAACCTAGTCACTAATGCTTTGATTCGACTTCTTTTCGAACGTTGTGAATTCGGACCATAAGCTAGCCTTCCTCGCTTTCGTAGCATTTTGGAAATGGTCCTCCAACGCACTCCATATGTCCTCCGCTGTTTCGAGGCCTCTAATATGCGGTAGTAGGTAATCTGTAATAGTACTATAAATGTATGCTCTCGTCGTTGCATCTTTCTTCTGCCACAGCTTCAAGGCTTCCAATTCTTCTTCCTTTGGTTGTCTGTTGACTTCAAAAGTCGGCTTCTTTTCTTCTTCGATCACATACATCATTAAGTCCTTACTCATAAGTAAGGCTTCCATGCGCATTACCCATGCGGGATAATTATCTCTGTCCAGCTTGTCAATAGAGACATGTTCTGCCATGATCTTCTTGTTTTCTTTCTTTGCTCTGACACCTCTTGTTAGATTTTACGGCTCTGATATCACTTGTTGTGGTGATTAACCTGCTCTGATACCACTTGTTGTGGTGATCGACGTCTTCGGTAGTACGGCTTTTATACCTCTAATAGTAGTAAGCTTCCGGTACCACCCGTCTGCCGTAGCAAAGACTCGAACCTTATCAAGCCTGCAGAAATTCGCTGCGCCACCGAATTAGTGTTAAACTACAGTGATGTTAGAACACCTCTATAATCAACAGTAGCTTAACAGGGCTTCTGCCACTCAAACTCTATTAGACTATGCTTTGAATTCTCTTGGAATTCCACCGGAACTTCACCGGACTGTTACTGGACTGTCACCGAAATTTACCGAAATCTTACCGGAATGATCTTCAAATCTGTTCGTAATTGCTTCAAATGTTTATACGTGAAACAAGGAAGTGATGAGTGAACTTCCCTTACTGATAGAACTCTTCCTAAAGTTTAGAGAAAAAACTTCATCAGTTCAGAGTGCTATTTTCGGTCCGACTTTGTACTGTGTGTACATATCCATTTCACCGGAAACTTTGATCCGTATAAAGTAGAGACTACTAGCTAAAAGATAAGCTATGTCTCATACAAAACTCTATATTATTCTGCGAGATATACTTCGTGGTTCTTCCTGAAAAACACGTTTATTGAGTAAACAGTAAGTGACTGAAAGTACGTATACGGTGAAACTGTAACTGTTAACTAACTTTAATCGTAACATAGAATATTCAAACTTCTACTCATACGAAGAATGTGCGCAGAGCTTCCACATGAACATGTGTTTTCTATTAGAGAAGATGTGTACAAACAAGCTTGGCCTCTTCTTGCTCAAGCTATAGAAACTCTCCTACACTGAGTAGTTTCTTATTACCATCTCTCTCAGATGAATACCTGACATTTTAGGTTTCTGTTATTCATCTTTACCTACGCGATCTATGGTGTCTTCTATACTACAAACGAGATCTCTAGCGTCTTCTATCTCTCTCTCTATCTGTATATCTGTATCTCTGCGTCTCTGCGCATCTACTGTATTTCCTTCTCTTACTCTCGATTCTTGATTGATATATATATATATAGTCTTCATTCTTCCACGCTCTTCTGCGCCTTTCACTTTCGGTATGTTCCACGATCCTTCTTTACGTGCGTTATGCGCACTCCCCTGTTCTCTACTCTGTTACACGTACTGTTCTCATATTTACAATTCTTGATTCGGTTTTTTGATTCTGCACGTTGCACAGTTTGGTCGTGCTTCTTTAATTCTGCTTCTCTTTGTCTTTTCTCCTTTCCCCTTTTTTTTTGTCTGGATGCCAAATTCGTGAGTGCTTCTTCACAAAAGGCATATTCTTGAATTAATGCATACACATCAAGGGAAGACATGAGAATATGGGAATTATACTTATTTTGATAACAAATTTCTAGTTCTTCTAATGGTGAGAAACAATGTGTGGTTTCAATAACATGTTCAATATTTTCATCCATTAACAGATATCCTTTGTTTTTTAAATGTTTTTCATACGTTTTTATAAGTTTTCTAGGAATTCATCTAAAATGAAAAATATTTAAAGCAGTAGATGGAAAATAAACAGTCATCTTATCTAAATTATGTACAAGATTTTATGAGATATCGAACCAAAGTCCTCCATCATCTCGCTCAACAGTGGCATTCACTCGAAATTCTGATCTAAATGTGTCAAAGAAGTTTCTACGATTACGAGGATGATTAATGCAAAGCGTCATAAATTGAAAAAATTTTAAAGCCACCACGAGAATGAATTCTAGCGAAAGCACTACCATCATCAAGTACTTTGGTCTCCATTCTCTGTTCGCAAATGAATGGCTGCCCCAAAATAATTGGGTATGAGCAATCATCATGAAGAAAGAAATTATGTTCCTCTCTAACATCTCCAATAGTGATCGGAACATTTGCACATGCTCCAAGTAAATATCCAGATGCATTATTAGCTGCTTTCATTTTCCACCCATGGTCTCTATCTATAGGCCATTTTCCCTCATTATACAACTCCCTTGAGACTACATTAATTTTAGATCGTGAATCTATTAGGCTATTTGCGGTTTATTATTATTTCCTATCTTAACCATAGTTGCAGTAGTTCTCCTAATCCAATGTTTCTGAGTATAATGACTATTTGTAACTCCATTTCCTTTCTCTAAATGTCCAATTATGGGGCCCAAATAATTCTTATGTTCGTATGGTTCACGATATTAAGATTGGCATTAATTTGAACAATACTAACTTTAGGTTCATCATGTTCTTTCCTTTCTTCCATTTCTATATCCTCAGTTTTATATTCTATAGGTTCTCTTCGTCTTTTTATAATACTCATAAAATCTTCTTTAACATCTCTTCATGAAAATGCTAACCATTCTTCTAATGTCATGGTTACCTCTACTTTAATCATTTCTCATCCATAACCTTTTGAATGTCTATCTGTTTCTCTATTTGAGAGATCAATCGGAAAGTAGGTGGTTTCTTTTTTGCTTTTTCTTCCTTAACACCTTATTCTCATATGGGTTCAGTTTCATTGGATTTATCCTGACTTCTATCTTCATTTGTTGTTTTCTTTTCTAAATTTTCTACCACTTTCTTTACTTTTCCCTTATTCTGAGGTTTCTTATCCTGTTCATGTTGTTTAGTTTCTTGACTAGGCTTTTGTTCTAGGTGGTTCATTAATTGACTCAATAGTCTCACTCTCTTTTCTAGCCCTAGTTGTTCGTTTAGACTGCCCCTCTTCATCATGCTTCCTTTTCTCATCTACATTAATTTCATGAGCATACACAGATAACATATCTATTGGCTCATTCCAACATGTATTTGCTCTGATATCATAGCTCTTAGCATATAAGGTATCAACTGTTAATTTCCCCCTACTAGCAATATCTTAAACTTGATTCCAAAAGTCACTATTAGAGTCGTCACTTTCAAGCCTACAAGCATATGTATTTTGACTTGTAGAGGCTTCAAAGAAACTCTTCAGACCCCCTTTCCCATAATTTGATGCCAAAGGCCTTTTTGTTACATAGTCACAGATCTTTTGATCAACCTCCGTGACCCAATTCCTATCCTTGGCCTCTTTAAATAGGCTACATGTCGAGTGTGGGTGGTCTACATCATCACACTAGAGACATCTACGGGCTTGGTTAAATGTTCTCCTAGTTGGCATTTGAGTCCTAGGATTTTGCTATAGCTCTCTCGGTTTCTCCTAATCTCTTAACCTAATTTCTTGCATACTTTTCATGGTTGCCATTTCAGTTGCTAAAGTCTCCATATGTTTGGCTATTGATTCTATTGTAGTTTTCAACATAGTAATTTTTGAGTCATCCTTACTAAGGTTATGAGAAGTGTGATCATTTTCTATCTTAACTATCGTATCTCTATCATTTATCCTAGGGGTTTGCATGTGATTGCACTCCTGTCTTTGAGCTAGCCTATGAACAACCGCTCATACATTCTCCCAATTTCCAGTTAACCCACTAGCAGTCACTCTGTCCTCAAGCATAGGTTCAAGCTCACGTCTAAGAGAGGGATCTAGCATGCTTAGAAAACTACATAATTTATCTAGCTCTAAAGCTGTTCGGTCTCCTTGAGGCATTTGATTAAATTTAACATCAAATTCAGTAAACCCTTGAGTTATATATTGATCAAGTTTAGTAGTTCCTACCCATCTCATAAATGTAGCCCTATTATTCTTACTATAATCCTCATGTGAAAATTCAGTAGGAAGTTGAGTTTTAAAGTTTTCCCAAGTCATATTAGATTGGACTACTCTAAGTTGAATTATTTCTCTAGTAAAACCGTGAGAAATATGTATAAATGTGTTCTTTTTATGATCCTCAGGTAGCCCATATTGTTTAGTAAGTTGGTCATAATACCTAAGGTATGCAGTAGCATTTGTTCCATTAAATTCACCCCTATCCATTTTGATTGAATAAATTATATTCCAAATACATTGTTCTTCAAATTGAATGGCGATTTTGTATAAATCTAAATTTACTGAAAGCATTGAAATATATGTATATAATTCTCATAACAATACGTCTATTTCTTCTTCTTGTTGTGACGCCATGGTAAAAGATACTCTGCAAACAGAAGTTTTAAGAAGTATACCTGAATGAACTCATTGAAGAGGCTCTTTGTGATCGTGCTCTTGTGCAAAGTCCTTACATTTTGGTTGATCAAATAAGTCCTAATACATCAATTCTAGTCATGCATGTGCAATCGTAGCTTTCACAAAAATTGAGGGCCAAAGGTAGCGTGAAGAGGATCCTTCTACTTGTCAATATCGGTGGAGGTGATAAGGTCACAATGACTAGGCCTCAATAGCCAGGAGATTACAAGGTTTGAGAGTTAGCTACTAGGGATGTCGACGCTTCCGCTTCAATCGCCAATTTCTGTACATGCATATGCAGAGCATAAATAAAATATATACCTTTATACCTGAGATGCCCTGTCGAGCCTTCATGTCAGGTTCACCAAATGTTGAGGAGAATTGGTTGCTCGAATGATGGATCAGGTCATCCGCCAATTCCGTCAGCACACGCTAGGTGTTTGAGACAAACTCAGATAGATTAAGTATACTTACTGACTAGGATAAATGAGGTTTCAAATGACTCTAAATATAAAAATATGAAAGATCTAAAAAATATATAAAATATGAAATGCTTATCACTCTATGTGCTATGGACCATATGATTGAGCTACCCTATACATAGCGATAGCATCTTGATATGAAGGTAAAATTAATGATTCCTCAATTAAATGATCTTTAATAATCTCTTCTACTTTGTTTTCAATGTGCTATGGTTGAGTACATCTAATTAGAGGTGGCAGAAATAAATCTTCACTATCCTGAGGTTCGGGAGATGCAATGGAAAATAAAGTTAAAGACCTAGCAAGACAATGATCATAAGATATGGAGATTAAATATTCTTGCATAATTTGGTCCTTAACGACTTCTTCTACTTCTACTTCTATAGTTGCATTACTTTTAGATTCAACTAAATGCTGTATGGACATCAACAATGAAGACCAATGGAAATAGGAAATGAATTAATGAAAATAACAAGAATAGGTTTTAACAATAATAATGTTAATGATAAATCTTTCTAAATGATAGAATTTAGCTAAAAGGATGATAAATTCTAGTGAATCCTATACAAAGAATGTTGTAAATGTGAAGAGACGGATAGGTATGTGCTTGAAGATGAAGAGGTGTTGCAAAATCCTTGATCTACACCAGCCAAATGAACTCCAGGAGTATATGGTGGGCCCTTTTAGCTTGCCAATGGATGTATTAGACAGCCTATGTACCTTGGAAGATCACCCTAAAAAAGATAGATCAAAATAGATAAGTTGGAGTTAGCTCAGAGGTGAAGAAATTGCTATTTTGGTTCATACACCTGTCCAGTGTTTTGCATAATTCTCTGAGCACAACAACAATTATTTTAATTCCTCTTGAGGAATTCTAGTTAACTTAAAGAGATAAATTTCAAGAGTAATCTCATAAAAAATAATGAACCACATACTGAGAATGATGTTTAGCAAGTGATGACATCATCCCGATTTTCACGGGCTACTACAGTAATGAGACTAGTGAGCAAAAAAATGAACATAAATCCAGATTTAAGAATCCAATGATCATGAAAATTTGTATGATTATACTAGAGAGCAAGCGTCATCCAAGATGCTTTAGATCATTGAATTTCGATAAGTACACACTGCGAAACAGATCTGACAAGATGAGTAAAAAGTCAGGTACCTTACAGAGAAGTGAAAATGAACAGATAGGGTTGACTTCAACTGAACATAACTGACGATTGAAACACCCAAATGAAATGAAAACTGGTGAGCATATAGTAGACTTATATCTGACAGAGAAAACTGAGAGATATGGCAATGAGTAGTACACTTCACAAGAACATGGAAATATGAGCTCAAGTGATCATGAAAATGAAAGTATATTGATTGTACAATACAATGGACTTACTGATACATATGTGTGCATTGGAATCACACCTTAGGATGGCATAAAGCTCAGCTCTTGGAGGTCTTCACATAACCACGACTAAGACTACCATGTATTTATAGTTGATCTTGGGAGGCTAACTTCCCTCAATCACTCTCCAATCAATTAGTGATTGATTTGATTCTCTATCTACCAAAAATCATGAATTCGTGGCTCCTCTTTCCCTTTTTGATCAAGTGGACTCAACCACTTTAGATTCTTTCAATTTTATGTTAAGTGAAGTCTTGAAAAGTTACAAGAGGTAGTTCACAAGTGAACTTTACAGCTTGTCATAGACTTGCTCCAATAGCTCCCGCTCAAGCCAAGTATGCTTGAGGTCTTCAATCTTCCAAGATTACCTGCAAACCTATCATAGCCTTGAATTTGCAAAGCTTTGTACCATCCAATGCTTTGGTTAGAATATCTGCACATTGTTGATGAGTGGACACATATGATATTTGAATCTCTTTGTGTAGAACCTTCTCTTGTACATAGTGATAATGAACTTCAATATGTTTTTTCTTTGCATGAAAAATAGGATTAGCAGCCAAATGAATAGTACTCATATTGTCACAAAAAATAGTTGGAGTTCCAAACTCCAATCCAAGATCTTTGAATAATGTCTTCATCCACATACCTTCTTGTGTAGCTATGGCAAGACCTCTTTATTCAGCTTCAGTAGAAGAGAGGCAATTGTGGGTAGCTTCTTGGATGACCATGAAATAAGCTTTGAACCTACAAAGGTAAGATAACCTGAAGTACTCCTTCTATCTTCCTTGGAACCAGCCCAACCTGCATCAGAAAATAGCTTCAACCCTAAATGAGATACATAAGGATAATAAAGTCCTTCATTTGTGGTTCCTTTGAGATACTTGAGAATCCTTTTGGCATCATCCATATGTGGTTTCCTTGTTGTGTGCATAAATTGACTTAGCACACTCACACTGTAACATATATCTACTCTTGTCAATGTGGCATAGTTGAGACTACCCACTAGAATTTGATATGATGTGATGTCCTCTATGAGTTCACCTTCATGTGAGCTCAATTTGTGATTGACCTCCATTGGAGTACCTGCAATCTTACAATCTTGCATCTTGAATTTTGCCAACTTAATGTACTTTCTTTGAGTGAGAAACAAACCATGATCTTTGTAGACAACTTCCAAGCCTAGGAAGGAAGTGAACCCAAATCACTTATCTTGAACTCTTCTCTCGTCTGATCTTTGATCTTCTTCATACCATCTGCATCATTTCCTGTCAATATAATATCATCTACATATACACATAGGTAGATGATCTCAGAATTACTCTTTTTAATAAAGAGTGGAGGATCTGCCTTGCTTGGTTGAAAGCCTTTGTCCTGCAAGAATGAAACCAGCCTGAAATTCCAAGCTCTTGGACCCTTCTTGAGACCATACAATGCTTTGTTAAGTTTACACACATAATTAGGATAAACTTGATTCTCAAAACCAAGTGTTTGTGCCATATATACCTCTTTTGTTATCCAAACATTCAAGAATGCATTCTTTACATCTAGTTGAAGTATCTTCCAATTCTTGGAAGAGGCAATACTAAGCAAAACCCTAATAGTAGGCATCTTTGCCACAGGAGAGAAGGTCTCCTCATAATCAATTCCCTGAGTTTGTGCAAAGCCTTTTTCTACAAGCCTTGCCTTATACTTGTTAATGGAACCATTAGAATTCTTCTTGAGTTTATAGACCCATCTTGAGCCTATTACCTTCATGGATGAAGTCTTTGGCACCAAATCCCAAGTGTTGTTTTAAAGTGCTTCAATCTCTTCCTTCATTGCATGCTTCCATTCTGATTTTGCTTTGGCCTCTTCAAAGGATGATGGCTCCTCTTGGTTTATGTCCTGTGCTATGTAGATCGAATGTTTAGTTACTAATGAGGTGTCAAACCCATACCTATCTGGTTTTTTTCTTTTCCCTCATAGATCTTCTTAGGCCATGATGTGATGGTTCTGCCTCATGTCCAAGTTCCTGCAATTTATCTTTACCTTTAGACTTCCATGCTTTGATCTTTTCCATCTGAGATTCTTCATCATCCTCTGAGGTGTCTTGTTCTTCAATCTTTGGTTGTTCTCTACCAAGCTTTGGAAAATCTTCTTCAACATGATATGGTAAATTGACTTTCCTGCATGAATAATTATACCATGAATTGTTTTCATCAAAAAATACATCTCTGCTTACTAAGAATCCTTTGTTGGTAGGGTTGTATAACATGTAACCCTTTTGATTGTTGTCATATCCAATAAATACACACCTTTTTGACTTTGGATCCATCTTGCCTCTAATCTGTGATGAGCAAAAGCAATACATCCAAAAATTTTACAATGATCTAAGCTTGGTCTTCTTCCATTCCAAGCCTCATATGGAGTCATCCCATCAAGGGATTTTGAAGGCAACCTGTCAATAAAGTAAGTGGTTGTAGATACAGCCTCAGCCCATAGATAATTAGGTAAATGCTTTTCATTTAACATGGACCTTGCAGCTTCAACAATTGTCCTATTCCTCCTTTCTCCACTCCATTTTGCTCAGGAGTGTACCTTGTAGTTACCTCTCTTTTGATTCCTCTTTCTTGAAGAAAAGAATCAAACTCATGGGAGAAGTATTCTCCCCCTCCATCTGACCTTAGCCTTTTTAGTGATTTACCTGTTTGATTCTCGACAAGAGTCAAATATCTTTTGAAACATGAAAAAAATTCATCTTTGTGTTTCATAAAGAATAGGATAGTCCATCTGTTGCAATCATAAATAAAGGAGACATAATACCTTGATCGAGATATTGAAGCTTCCTTGCTAGGTCCCCATACATCTGTATGAACCAACTCCAAGAGATCTCCATGCATATAACCTTTCTTCATGAATGGTAACCTGTTAGACTTTCCAAATTGACATGCACTACACTTATAAATCATATGTTGTTTTGACAGATTAGGGAGTCCAAGTACACTTTGGTCCCTACAAATTTGTTTTAATGACCTTTCACCAATATGTGCTAACCTTTTGTGCCATACTTCCAATTTTGTGAGTGTCTGACTACCATAATTAAAGAGAGCAATGTTTCTAGTGTCTTGTAATTCAAATGTGAACAATGTACCTGTCTTTTCACCTTTTGAAATTCTTCTGAATCCTTGAATTGGATCTTCAACAAATGCTCCTGCTTTTGTGAACCTGACTTGCAACCCTTTCTCTACTATCTACCCAACACTTATCAAATTCTTTGTAATGGCAGGGACATAGAGTACCTTCTGAGTAGGTTGATGTTTCCATCAGGTGCTTCGACATTGCCTATTTTCTCCACAAGATGTCTTGTATCATCTCATGTTTGTACCTCATGCTTATTCCTTGGATCTTCTAAACCTGATAGGAGTGCCACATTTCCTGCCACATGATTTGAACAACCTGAATCTATGTAGAAAACATGCTCATTAGATTTACCTTGTGGCATAGCCATGTTCATGATCAATAATGAATCCTCTTTGTTTGATTCTTCTGTGTAGTTATTGAAGTCTCTCCTTCCTTTGTAGCCTCCTTGATAGTTTGAATGATTGTAGTTGTTGTAGCTGCTATGATAATTGTTGAACCTTCCTCTTGAGTAGCCATAACTTCCTCTACTGTATCCTCTGCCTCTTTGATTCCTAGAATTCCTAAAGCAATTTTTAGTTGTATGATTAGTTAGTCCACAAATAGAACATGGGTTGGAGCCTTGGGATCTCCCCTTGCCTTGTCTACCTCCTCTTCCTCTACCTCTGCCATGTCTTCCTCTACCTGCATAGTTAACTTGATATGTACCTCCTTCATCATCCACTTTCTTTGCCGTTCCTTTGTTATCTTTGGACTTGCTTTTATGAGTGTATAAAGCTGAAGACTGGTTACCTTTAGAGCTTTCTCCATTTTTTATAAGCTTTGCCTCTTGAGTAAGTAGTTGTCCAATGAGTGTATTGAAATAAGGTATGTGCATGTCCATGTACAAATCCATAGTTGTGGTGAATGCTTCCCACTTGTCATCTACCTTCAAGCCATTGATGACCTGCCTTACAATTTGTTCTTCATCTATTACCTCTCCAATGCTTCCCAAGTAATCTGCTATGTCCTTGAGCTTTGTGACAAAATCAGTCACATTTTGTTTGGGAGCCTTCTAGAGAGTTGTGAAATCCAACCACAGTTGATGCTTCCTAGCTTTAGTACTTGAAGAGAAGAAAGCTTCAAGTGCATCCCACACTTCCTGAGATGTCTTACAACTTCTAATGTTAGGCAACGAAAAATATGAGATAGAGTTGAGGATATAAGACCTTGCAAGTGCATCCTTGGAGCACCATGTGCTCAATCTTTCTTGCTCTTCTTGTGTTGGTTGACTTTTTTGTTCCGAAAACTTGGCATAACTTCATCTCCAGCCACATAACCATATAAAATTCTACCTTGGAGATAAGCTTCCATTCTTAATGACCAATCTGAGTAGTTACCTCTGTCCAATTTATCAATTGATGAAGGAAATCCATATGCCATTTTGCTCTGATACCACTGTGAAAAGATGGATAGTTATGTGCTTGAATATGAAGAGGTGTTGCAAAATCCTTGATCTACACCAGACAAATGAACCCTAGAAGTATATGGTGGGAAATTCTAGCTTGATAATGGATGTATTAGACACCCTATGTCCCTTGGAAGATCACTCTCAAAAAGATAGATCAAAATAGATAAGTTGGAGTTAGCTTAGTGATGAAAAACTTGCTATTTTGGTTCATACACCTATCCAGTGTTTTGCATAATTCTCTGCGCACAACAACAATTAGCTTAATTCCTCTTGGGAAAGCCTAGTTAACTTAAAGAGCTAACTTTCAAGAGTAATCTCATAAAAAATAATGAACCACATACTGAAAATGATGTTTAGCAAGTGATGACATCATCCCAATTTTCATGGGCTGCTACAATAATGAGACCAGTGAGAAAAACAATGAACATAACTCAAGATTTACGAATCTAATGATTATGCATATTTATATGCTTATACTAGACAGTAAGATGAAGCCAAGAAGCTTCAAATCATTGAATTTGGGACGTACACACTGAGAAACAGATTTGACAAGATGAGTAAAAAAGTCGGGTACCTAATAGAGAAGTGAAAATGAACAGACAGGGTTGACTTCAATTGAACATAACTGAAGATTGAAACACCCAAATTAAATGAAAATTGGTGAGCATATAGTAGGCAAATAGAGAGAACGTTACCAAGTTAAATCACTGAAAATGATGCACCATGCTCAGAGAAACGATCTCTGCAATCTAACTGAGAAAACTGAGAGATATGGCAGTGAGTAGTACACTTCACAAGAACATGGAAATATGAACTCAAATGATCATGAAAATGAAAGTATATTGATTGTACAATACAATGGACTTACTGATACATATGTGTGCCTTGTAATCACACCTTGATATTGTAAGACAATAGTTACGCAATATAACACAAGAGCAATAGCAGAGAAGATAACAGATATAGGAGAATCTCAACAATTTTCTACTAGCAGCAAGTACAAAGATGATGGCGTTGTCCACCCGTGCGCTCTCAAGGTAGAGCTTAAATGGTGATCTAGACAACTCTAGATAGGGAGATACAAGGTAGAGGTATGCTGGCTCAACTCGGTGTCTTAGGTAGTGCAGAAGTCATGTATATATAGGATCATGGGTGGCCTGCCATGGACGGCTATACATGGGCGGTAGAGCGTGGGCGGCCACCGCCCGCGTAATTGCCATACATGGCTTAGACTGGTTGAACCGACCTAACAAATATAAATGATTTCTGACTCCGACAGGGAATATTCCATGGAATTGGGGACCCTGGTAACTCCCTTTCCTTATAATATCTTACATGGTCCAATATGACCTTCATCCAACATTCAAGTTGGGATTCCCATCAATTGGGTAATGCACGCTTGGCTTCTCCTCATAAAGGGGGCCTTACAAAATGTGCATACAATCATGAGGGGTAGACATTGATCATATACTAACACCCCCCCTCAATGTTTACCGATGATAAATCAAGTAGGTCTCGGTCCTATGCCCATCTGTTGAAGATGCTTGTTGAGCTGCTCTCTTCCAAGTGCTTTAGTGAATATGTCAGCACAATTTGCCTCTGTTGGGCAATATTGTAGCTCCACAATTTCATCTTCAATTAGCTCACGAATGTAATGGTACTGTACTTCTATGTGCTTGGTGCGAGCATGAAATACTGGGTTCTTTGCAATAGCCATACAACTTTGATTATCACACTTGAGTACAGTTGGCATATTTGATGGAAAGCCTAGATCTGCAAGAATTCTCCTTAACCAGACTGCCTCACAAGAAGCAAAACAAGCTGCTTTGTACTCTGCTTCAGTGGAGGAGAGTGCGAGAGTTGGTTGCTTCCTACTTACCCAAGAAAATATTCCTGAACCAAGTGAGAAACAATATCCAGAAACTGATTTTCTAGAATCACAATCTCCAACCCAATCTGAATCACAATATCCTTGGAGTGTATCACCTGTGGTATACAAAATACCAAAATCCAAGGTTCTTGCAATGTACCTTAGAATTCGCATTCCAGCATTCCAGTGACTCTCCTTAGGTTTGTTGGAAAACCTGCTTAACACTCCAACATCATAGAAAATGTCTGGTCTAGTGTTGCACAGAAAAATAAGACTTCCAACGAGCTTCCTATACTTCTTAGCATCTACATCAGACATGTTATCATCCATAGATAGCTTATGATTTACCTCCATAGGTGTGCTAGTTGGTTTGCAGTCCATCATTCCAAATGCCTTGAGAATTTCTTTGGAATATTTTTGTTGTGAGATGAAAATGCCATCCTTCCTTTGCCATACTTCAATTCCCAGACAAAAATGGAGTAGACCTAAGTCTGTCATTTCAAACTCAGTTCCCAAGCTGATCCGAGTTTGATTGATGAGTTCCTGATGATCTCCTGTAATGATCAAACCATCTACATATACAATGACAACAACTAGCTTGCTATCCCTTTTCGTTACATACAAGTTAGCATCAGAAGTACTTCTTTCAAAACCCATATTTTTGAAAAAATGATCTATTCGTTGGTACCAAGCCCGTGGAGCTTGCTTAAGTCCATACAAAGCTTTCTTCAACCTGCAAACTTTATTTTCTGAATTGGGCACCTCAAAACCTGGTGGTTGAGATACATATACCTCCTCCTTGAGGTGACCATTCAAAAATGCAGATTTGACATCCATCTGGAAAATAGGCCAAGACTTTTGTGCAGCTACTGCAAGTACCGTCCGAATAGTTGTCATGCGTGCTGTTGGTGCAAAAGTTTCTTGAACATCAAATCCTTCAATCTATGAAAAACCCTGTGCAACTAATTGTGCCTTATACTTTTCTAATGTTCCATCAGCTTTATACTTAGCTTTCCAAATCCATTTAGTACCTATTACCTTCTTCTTTGGCGGCAAGTCGACTAGATCCCATGTATCATTTTTGAGTATACTATCATACTCAGACTGCATTGCCGCTCTCCAATCTGGATCATCAATGGCTTCTTCAATGGTGGTAGGTTCCTTTATCGAACCCATGATATCTGCCATTAGAGCCATGTTAACAATGTGTTCTGAGGCTCTTCTTTGCTCCTCTATTCTCTTTGATCTTCGTAATCCATCCGATGATGATTCTGGTACATCTACATGTGGATTGTGATCATCAAAGAGCTGTTGTGCCCACTTCGGTAGTGGCTTACGCTGTGCAGCTACAACTGGTTGGCTTTTTATTGAGGAAATTTCTCCATCAGATGTTTCCTCCTCCTCAACTTTAACCTGTCTTTTGATAGGCACAAGGTGAGATATTTCTCCGCTTGATGAGATAGTAGATTTTCCTTTATGTTCTACTAAGTGTGTTCGTTCATCAAACACCACATCTCGGCTGACAAAAATCTTCCTTGCCTCAGGATCCCATAACCTGTATGCTTTAGACTCTTCACTATATCCTAGGAAGACACACTTTTTGCTTTTTGAATCCAACTTTGATCTTGTTGAATCAGGAATATGTGCATAACAGAAACAACCAAAAATTTTGAAATGCAAAACTGAAGGCTTTTTACCAAAATATGCTTCTTGAGGAGTCATCCCCTTCAGTGCTTTTGTGTAGCTTCGATTGAGGATGTAGACTGCTGTATTGACTGCTTCTGCCCAGAATGAATCAAGAATGTCTTGAGCCTTCAACATACAACGAGCCATTTCAACTACTGTCCTGTTCCTGCGCTCAACAACGCCATTTTGTTGGGGTGTATGAGCTGTGGTAAGTTGCCTTTTCACACCATGCTCCTTACAGTAATTGTTGAATTCTGTTGACAAGAATTCACCTCCTCTATCTGTTCTAAATTTCTTCAGTTTCCTTCCTGATTCATTTTCTACATACTTATGCCACGTTTTAAATTTTTCAAAAGCATCAGCCTTCTCTCGAATGAAATAAACCCACATCTTTCTACTATAATCGTCGACTAACAGCAAGAAGTAGAAAGATCCTCCTAAAGCAGGTGTAGACATTTTACCGTAGAGATCAGCATGTACCAACTCTAGAGGAGCTTGAGATCGATTGCTGGTCTCTCTTGGAAATGCCTTTCGTTGTTGCTTGCCCATCATACAAGCTTCACAAGGTTCCTGCAACTCTGAAAATGCAGGCATATGAGCAACCATCCCTGTTCGTTGCATCTCCTTCAAAACTGCAAATCCGAGATGCCCAAATCATCGGTGCCATAACCTGCTTACATCTTTATCTTCTGTAGCAGTTAAAGCACTTAACTCATACAAGTTATCCCGTCGTATGCCTTTACCTACAACATTACCTGATGAATCCATGATTTCCGCACCACTCTTATTGAAGTGAACTTCGAGTCCACGATCTGTTATTGCAGAAACTGACAACAAATTTCTTTTGAGTGTAGGTACATAGAGAACATCGGATAACTTTTTCTCAACACCTGGAGAAGTGATAAAAGAGATGGTTCCAGTTCCTTCAGCTGGACACTTGGAGTCATTTCCCACCACTACATTGATGGATTCCCGCAGAGGCACTAGGGAACTATACCAATCCTTTTTACTAGTCATATGGCGAGAAGCTCCACTATCTAAAATCCATGGCTCATCAACACGAGCTTGAGCAGATGAACATACCTCTTCAATAGCTACCCAAAGTTCCAGCTCTGTGTTGTTTGCAGACTAAGTTTCTTCTTCCATGATGATTTTACAGTCCCATTCCGTTCATCAGCTTGCTTCTTTCTGCAATCCTTGATGGCATGGCCTTTCTTTTCACAATAGAAGCAACTTCCTGTGAACTTTTTCTTCTTTGGCTTCTTCTTTGATCCCTCTGAAGAGCCTTTACCTTTTGCATTTGCTGAGAATGCAGCATCAGTTGTACTTTGCCGATTCTTCAGCCGCATCTCTTCTTCTAAAAGCATGGCACAAAACTCTTCAAATGTAAGAGGAGTTGGCCTTACCTGAGTGTTAAGGGCTGTTACTAATCCATCATACTTTGCTGGAAGAACACATACAGATCTTCGAGCCAGCTCTTCTGGTGTTATAACAACACCAACTGCAGCCAATTGATCTTGAAGATGCTTTATCCGTTTGATAAAATCTTCAGCCTTTTCAGAATCAGAATGTTTTTCATTTGCCAACTGATTTTCTAAATTCTGTATCCTAGTGTGGTTCTTGGTCTCATATTGTCGAGCCAATATGCCCCAAGCCTCATGTGCTTTAGTAGTATGTTGAACTAAAGTAAGCACAGAATCACTTACACTAGTGACAATCGCACATAATGCATCAGCATTCCGCCTCTTCCAAGCTCGTAGAAGATCTGGATCTGGATGAATCATCAATCTTGAATTTGCTGGATCTTCAACTGGTATAGGCTCTGGATCCAATCCCATCGGTCCCATGACCGTGTCAAGTAATTCATAGGAGTCCAAAATTGCAGAAATTTTGAACTTCCAGAGTGTATAGTTAGTTCCATCCAGCTTCCCTTCAGTGAATGCAGGTGGACGAATTCGAATAGGTGCAGCATTAACATTAGCTGAAGCACCAAGACTACTGTTCGACGATGAAGCCATCATGTAATCACTCGAATAATCTACTGATATTCTAGTCTGCTAGTAGGCTAAAATAATGATACTTCTCAAGCTATTCGAACCTTACAGCTCTAATACCATGTAAGACAATAGTTACGCAATATAACACAGGAGCAATAGCAGAGAAGATAACAGATATAGGAGAATCTCAACAATTTTCTACTAGCAGCAAGTACAAAGATGATGGCGTTGTCCACCCGTGCGCTCTCAAGGTAGAGCTCAAATGGGGATCTAGACAACTCTAGATAGGGAGATACAAGGTAGAGGTATGCTGGCTCAACTCGGTGTCTTAGGTAGTGCAGAAGTCATGTATATATAGGATCATGGGTGGCCTGCCATGGACGGCTATACATGGGCAGTAGAGCGTGGGCGGCCACCGCCCGCGTAATTGCCATACACGGCTTAGACTGGTTGAACCGACCTAACAAATATAAATGATTTCTGACTCCGACAAGGAATATTCCATTGGAATATTCCCTTTACCGTCGCGCCGGGGGCGCTACCCCCGGACCCCCACCAGGGGGCCCACTGGCCCCCTGGGACCCCCCAGCCAGGGGGCCCGCTGGCCCCCTTGGACCCCCAGTCGGGGCTGCTCACCGCTGCCCCGGACCCCACAATTGGGGACCCTGGTAACTCCCTTTCCTTATAATATCTTACATGGTCCAATATGACCTTCATCCAACATTCAAGTTGGGAATCCCATCAATTGGTAATGCACGCTTGGCTTCTCCTCATAAAGGGGGCCTTACAAAATGTGCATACAATCATGAGGGGTAGACATTGATCATATACTAACAGATATGGCATAAAGCTCAGCTCTTGGAGGTCTTCACATAACCACAACTAAGACTACCATGTATTTATAGTTGATCTTGGGAGGCTAACTTCCCTCAATCACTCTCCAATCAATTAGTGATTGATTTGATTCTCTATCTACCACAAATCAAGAATTCGTGGCTCCTCTTTCCCTTTTTGATCAAGTGGACTCAACCACTTAAGACTCTTTCACTTTTACATTAAGTGAAGTCTTCAAAAGTTACAAGAGGTAGTTCACAAGTGAAATTTACATAGTGTTCATTTTAAAGCTTCTTCTATGAATTTGTGGGACTCAAGCCAATACTTAGGCTTGTCATAGACTTGCTCCAAAAGTAAATAGCTAGATCAAAAGTAATCTTCAATGGGTTTTCATAAGATAGATGGATCTCTGGATCATGTAATTGTCAAATTCTTCACTCTCTGGCAATGCTCTTTGGACACTTCTTTTTCTTCAATGTCTGCAAGAAAACATTAGGAGAGAATAGAGCTTAACACACATATGAATATACATAGACAATCTTATGCACTTTTAGTTTTGGCTTTTTTCCCCTCATCCACCCTTTTCATTATACTTTAATCACTTTATTTGCATATCTTTTCTTCTCCTCTCTTTTATTCTACACCAACTCTCACCATTCTTTTAATTTTACTTTAACCAGTTTAATTACACAACTCTTCTACTCCTCTCTTTTCATCTACAACAACTACCACCATTGCTTTGAATTTACTTTCTCACACTTTAAATACACATCTTTTTCTTACCACTCTTTAATATTGACTCATATACACCACACATTTTTTATCTATTTATAAGTATCATTTTTAATTTAATTACCCTAAATTTCTTAATTAAATAATTCACTTAATGTAAGCTTACATTAAAGTTTTAATTAATTAAATATCTTAGTATTTATAATCACACACTAATAAATTAGCTAATTAAATCATAATTTAACTATTAATATATAAATGCCTAATTTATAGATTAAATTAATTGACTACCAAATATTTTTACCCTTAAAACACACTTAAACCCTTGGAAACCTCCTTGAAACGCATCGGAACCTATTGAAAACCTAGTTTAACCCTAGTATTAACCCAGTGGAATCTTTTTAAACCCTATCACTAACCCTAGAACTAACATTCTAACTTAAATACACTTAAATTAATGTAATCCTAGGGATTTATACCCATTTTTCAATGTTTCATTGGCTCAAACACACATTAAATGAATAGTTTAGGGTAAACCCTAATATGAGCACATATCAACTTCATAACTTTGTACCTATAAACATTTACAAAGATATTAGTTCCAAGCAAAACATTTAATCAATAGTGTAAAAGAGGGGTTAGAGTTAACCAATAAACATGTTTTAATTTTCTTGGACGTCAATTAGAAGGTGGAAAACTTTTCGACAATGCTCACTGTGAGTGTCACACATCCCGTTGCACCACTCATCGATAAAAATCTTCTTTTCTTGTCCTTTAACCAACGGTCCTTGCTCGACGCTTCTTGTGATGCTTTTTTTTTGCAATTTTATAGCGACGAAATTATGTCACCTTAACCATCACTATGCATATGTATTCCTTGTAGTGAAAGAACCCTAGGATGATTCGCAAATGGTGGCAATAGTTCCCTTGAGGAACTGAAATCTCTTTTTATCATCTATGTTCTTTTTGCCCACCTCAATGCTCTTCATCCATGTAGTCATTAAGCCCATTGATAAACATTATAATGAAGATACCTTGAGCATCATCCTTCTCAATAGCAATGCAATGCATGAACATCTTTAAAGTATATGTTGATGTAGTGCTTGTTAAAAATACATTTTGGATTTTATTTCACCACATTGATTTAAATATCAATCAAAAATTTATATCCAAAAAAAGTATCTAATATCCAATCCTCATCATTGGATAGTAATTCAATTAGGCTCATTATCAGTTTTTGTGGCTTTTGATAGAGGTTCACTAGTGTCTTGTCCCCTACCACATGTATCAACTTTTTGTAACTATAAGGAACATCAAAACATTTGGGATATTGTTATCATTGCAATGCTCTTAGTCTCTCTTCTTAATAACTTCATCAAAGTACACTACTATAAGAATTTTTGTAGCACTAATAAATGTATGGCCTTGAGTGTGATTTATAGTTGTCTTCACCTTGAAATCCATAATAGATCAATATAAGAGATTGTAAAAGTTGAGCAACATAAATAAAAATGAATCAAGAAAACAAAATACCATGTAATCCTCTCAAATCCATGACATCTAGACTTGAGTGCTCTAAAGATAAACGAATATTGATATGTATTATGGAAGGTAACAATCCTCCACAAAGGTAAGCAGATAATCTCCACAAAATTTCTAAAAATCATCAGTATGTTAGGGTGCTTAAAAGGCTCATCATCATTGATAGAAATGCTCATTTTGAAGCCATAAGGCATATCTACTATCAAAAACTAATAATGTCTTCTAGGGAATATAGTACAAATGGTTGTGACATCTTCACATGAAATACTATTTTACAAGGACCGTAGAGGGTCTAGTGGATTTGAAAAGAAAATTACGCTAGAAGACTCATCATGACATTCAGTCACATTAGCCTTAATCCTACACTGTTCATGCCTAGACCTTTGAATATGGGGTAGGAATGCAAGAGGGTAATCCTCAAACATCCTCACCATCTCTCTTATTCTTGTTAAATTTCTAAAATATAATTGCAAAATAATTTAGAAGAATGTATGCATGCAAAGGGGAAAGTATTTGAGATGCAATATATGAAGAGTTCTGATGCTTACATCACAATCAAGCATGAACTCTGTGCAAGCATTCTCTTCATGTAGATAGTTAATGATTGGGATCGAACAGAAGCTTTAAAAAAATTCCTAATATTGAAATTCAATGCATAATTTCTATTTTAGGCCTTCGGTTAAAGCATCAAATTGATGCACTACATCGCTTTCTTGCATGAAATTGATGCATAGCAAACCTTTTATGGATAATATCATTGCCTAGCTTAATCTTTAAGGATAAAGTTGATGTTTAGCATTGACATGAAATGGGAAACCCATGATTCAAAGGATCGTATGCCCAAATTCAATGGCTGATATCAACTTTTGCATAAAGTTGATGTTAAGCATGAGCTTTTGTTCCTAAATTAGACGCAAAAGCATCAATCTAACTAAAACATGTTAATTAAAGTACTCAAGCACTGAGCAATATCTAAAAAGTAAAAGCTATTCATAGATGGATTTTTATGAGGTGGTTGATGGGTATTCTTCCTACACCTACTCCCGAGTGAAGCACCCAAGCTTCTCATCATTACCCCCTATAGCTACATATATGATCAGAGAAAGGATCAAGTTAGCCATAGTAAGCTCAAAGAAACAACTATAAAGTTCCAATAAATTAATTATTCGCATCCACAAAAATCTCCTTGAGGCTAAAGTCTGTTCAAATAACCCTTATGCCTTGTAGGTCCCTCCAAGGGTTAAGCTTTATATCCTCAATAGATTCCTCAATTGATAGGTGAAATATTCTTCCCTTCACCTTGACATCAACATGTAGATCGTATCTTTATTTTGCCTCTTTCTTCCACATTATAAAGATTTTATTATAAGGTCCCATATTTTCCCTATTCTGAATACAAGTTGGAACAGGGGGTCAAACTTCTCAACGCATCTGACTTTGAGCTTTTATCAACTGCAATTCCTACTTCAATCAATCATTGTCCTCTTTGGGCACAATGAGGTTTCGACACAAACTTGGACATCTACATATTCCTAATGAACAAAAGCTGAATTCTTTAATCATTTTCATTATTGTGATCCTAGAAAGGACGTTTGTCTTCTTCAAGTTTTCAATCCCACATATATTTTGCACTCTTCATATCCAAAGAAGAAGGTTTTGGGGTGCTCTTTTACAAGAAATCTTCTAGAGTCTACAGAGTGAAATCCTCCTACTATATAGGAGGTGTAATCTTCAAAATAGAACTCATTGAAGTCCTCAAATGAACCACAATGATCAAGATTGACCATTACCAAAAAAGAAACCATGGTTGCATGTGGGTTAATCTTCATCTTATTCTTAAGATTCTAAACATGGGTATTGTGAAGCTCTCTTATTTGAAGAGGCCTCCTACCTTTTATAGGGTGAACCAAGAACCTATGAATAACTATTGTGGGAAAAGGAAATAGCTAACCCTTTCCTTACAAGATTCCTCCTTATAATTTCTCCTTTTGTTCTAGTATACTCTATGAAAAGTGTGCATGATGCTAGCATCCCTCCAAAGGTAACAATCTTATTTCTAGAGGGAGAGCCACCAAGGGATCCAATGTGGATTCCCTTGAGTTATTCTTCTAGGGTATCTTTTAAACTAAATGCTTGGCCTTGAACTTCATGGGAATTTTTATTTGTGGCTAATCTAGTCGTATTTATCCCTGAATCACATTATTGCACTTTTCAAGGCTAAAGTACTGCAATAATGTGTCAATATATTTTGCCTGACAAAAAGCTATTCTACCATCAACCTACATAAAATGAATTCCCGAATAATGATGCAAATGCCCCAAATCTGATATCTCAAAAGAGACATGCAAATCAGCCTTAAAATCAGCAATGTACTTCTCATTAGGTCTAGTGGGCAGCATGTCATCAACATAGACAAAAATGATAAGAAGCACATCATTTGCATGTTTAACATATAAGGAGCTCTCACTTTGATTGTTTTCAAAACCATGTAGAACCAAGTATTCATGTATCTTTTCATACCAAGCATGTGGTGCTTTCTTCAAACCATATAATGCCTTTCTCAGCCTGCACACTTTGTTTTCATTCCCTTTTTGCATAAAACGACAGGGTTGAAATGCATACACTTCTTCATGTAAGTCACCATTTAGAAATTTGATTTTAATGTCCAAGTGATGTACATTCGAAGCAAGATGAGTTGCAAGTGCATAGATGCTATGAACGCTGGTCATTTGGAAAGTGGGTGCAAATGTCTCATCAAAATCAATGCCTCTTTTTGAGGATAACCTTTTGCAACAAGTCTATTCTTGTACCTATCAAGTGTTCAATCAGGTTTATGCTTCAACTTGTATACCCATTTAGTGCCAATGGACTTTTTTCATGGAGGCGAACCACATAAAGACCAAGTACCATTCTTCATAATAGCATCATATTTTGATTACATAGAAGCCATCCAATTTATTGAATTTTGTGCTTCATCAAAAGCAATAGCTCATTCTCAGCACAAAGACTAGAGACAAACATTGCATAACAATCTCATGCAAAGAAGAACTATGAGAACCTGAACGAGTACGATATGAGAGAGTTGTATCTAATTTGCTATCTTGCAAAGTCCACACTAGCCACTTAGGCATAGTTTTTGCCTCCTCTATATCATCCCTCTCATCAATAATGTTGATATATTTAGATAATCATGTGTGTGAACACACTAGTACCATTGAAGCACTTTTTTCCCTCTTTAGGAGGTTTTTTCCCCCGGCTTGTATATACACCTATTGCCCTAATGGGTTACTTAACTTTTTACATTCAAGTGGTAATACATTTAGTATTGTGTATTGTTCTCCAAGCTTCTTCTTCTTCCTTGTGCTATTCATGTGCTTCCACACACGTCTAACTCCAAAAATTGGTATCAGACTATGTTGCTGCTTCATCTAGGGCATCATTGACACTCCTTCATCACAATCTTAGAATCGCACAAAATTTGGTATGCATCCTGAGGGTGATTAGTGTTGATGCAAATAGCAAGCCTACACATTTGGCTAGAGTTTATGTACAAATGAAGCTCCATGGAAACCATTGCTAGGAAGCTTTTATCTTTTACCATTTGTAAAAGCCAATTTGACATGGAAGAATATTTGTAATCACCACTAAACTCGTGGAGTTTGTTAGTTGGAAAATTCATGACTCTACTTGAGAGAATATCTCCTAGATTGGAGGACCACTTTTAGTGAGAGCCAATGGAGTATTCAAATTCAAATTTCAAATGTATCATCTATAAAAGATGTCTGAAAAACTCACGGGTGTGTGACTCCATTTTCGAGTTCTTCTTGACCACGTTGTAAGAGATTAAGGCAATCATAGCCTATACTACTCATCATCATCATTAGGCTTTGATTATCATGCTTACGATCTTGTACAACATAGTGTTCTAATACAATAGATCAATTCTTCTCATCTATGGTCTCCCTGTCATAGTCACTCATACAAGTCAACTTGTACTACTCATATCTCAATCATTTCTTCACCATTTTTTATGTTCTATAGCTTTTTGGAATCAGCTCCAAGGTTTCTACATGCTCACAAATTTGGAAGATAATCCATTCAGCGGATGTGGAGGAAAGCGCATCGAAGTACCTACTGGTCAAACTCTACAAAGGTCCTAAAAAATCGGGGGTAATGATTTGATTCCTAAATTGATTGCTCTATGTATAGTGCATTATTTTAAGTTATTCCACTTGGAATCATTAGCTCATACAAAAATAGAAGGTTTTCATTGATCCTTCAACTTGGAAGTAGTCTATTTTGGTTCAATCATTTCTCACATCATTTCCAAAGTACATAGGCACTTGCATACTATCATTGGAAAGCTAAGAGGGCCTACAACGCAACTCTGAAGCAAGAAGGGGCTGGTACAAAGCAAGAATTGGCAGTACCTACTCATTTCTTGAAGTGTCCATCCATCTTTCCCAACAATGGTATCAGAGCAAAGCTCAGGTAAAATGGGAGATGGTTTTTCCTCTTTCATTGATAAATTGGATAGGAACAACTATCAAGCATGGGCCTTAAGGATGAGGACATACTTGCAAGGAAGGAGCCTCTTTGGATACATCTCAGGAGATGAGGAGATGCCCATATTCAAAAGCAAAGGACAACCTACAAGAGACGAGCATGAAAGACTCAACACATGGTGTTCCAAGGATGCATTATCAAGGTCTTACTTACTTAACTCAATTTCTGACTTTCTTCTTCCACACATTCACACATTAGGAACTTAAGACATCACAAGAGACTTGGGAAACATTTTCTTCATATTTCTCTTCCAACACAAGGGCTAGGAAGAACCAATTGTGGATTGAGTTTACAACTCAAAGAAAGCAACCCAAGCAAGGCATCTCAGAGTATGTGCCCAAATTCAAGGATATAGCTGATCAATTGGCAAGCATAGGAGAAGAAATTGAAGAAGATCAGATTGTAAGACAAGTAATCAATGGTATTAAAGCTGATAAAAAATAGGAAAGCTTCACAACTACCATGGACTTGTACATGGACATGCAAATTCCAGATCTTACCACACTCATGGGGCAACTTTTTATCCATGAAGCCAAGCTCAACAAGAATGGAGATTCATCAAGAGGTAATAGCTCTTCTGCCCTATACAATGATAAAAGTAAGTCCAAAGAGAAAGGGAAGAACAAGAAGATTGAGGATGAAAGAGCTAACTCCCAAGTCAACTATGCAGGGAGAGGTAGAACCTCAAGAGGAAGGGGCAGAGGAGGTAAGCAAGGTAGGGGGAGACCTTATAACTCCTCACCATGTAATATTGTGGATTGTCAAATCATATTACAAATGAGTGTTATAGGAACTTGAAGAATCAGAGAAGTAGAGGTTATCAAAGAGGTGGATACACACAATCAGAGGAAGATTCAAACACCATCAAGGATACAATAACAACTACAACAACAACTACAATAGCAACTACCAAGGAGACTATAAACCAAGGAAAGATTAGAAAAACTACACGGAGGAGCAAGAGGATTCTCTTCTGATTATGAATATGACTTAAAAACTAGGTATAAATAATGAACATCTCTTCTACATTGACTCAAGATGCTCAAACCATGTGGCAGGCAATGTAGTTCTTCTGTTTGATCTTGAGGAACCAAAGGGTAAACATCAGGTACAAACAGGTGATGACACCAAGCACTCGGTGATTAAAGTAGGAAATGTTAAGACTTCTGATGGAAATAGAAATCTGTAGAGAAGGGTTCTATATGTACCTACAATTACCAAGAATTTGATGAGTGTTGGAAAGATTGTGGAAAAAGGTTTGCAGGTTAGATTCAACCAATATCGAGAATTTGAGGAGGATCCCCAACATGGATTCAAGAGAATTGCCAAAGGCGAAAAGATAGGTAGATCATTCACATTTGAACTTGAGGATACAAGGAATATTGCACTTTATAGCTACAAAGAACAAACACTATTAGATCTTGAAATTTGGCATAAGAGATTAGGACATGTTGGTGAAAGAACCTTAAAACAAATATGTAGAGATCAATGTGTGCTTGGGATACCTAATGTATCCAAGCAACACATATGTATCTATCCAAATGCCGTTTTGAACAAACTCTATACAAATAAAATGATATATCTATGTATCTATTTATGTATCCATATGTGGACCTCCCTATGTATCTATCTCATAAATTTATTTATGTATTCATCTATCTGTTTATGTATCTATCTATGTATCTTATTGTATATCTATCTATCTATGTATATATGTATCTATCTATCTACATATCTATCTATCTATCTACATCTTACATTCATATATATATGAATCTATCTCTTATATTCATATGTATCTATCTGTTTACCTATTTAACGATGTATCATTCCCTGTATCTGTCCATCTATTTATCTCTCCTATTGTAGCTCAGTGATGAGTAGCACCTCCTTTAATGTCAATCCGGGAAGACGTGAGGATGGTATGAAGACCTCGAACAAGTGATAGCACAAATGTATGAGTGAGAAGCACACAAACATGCACACACATTCACACACATGCGCACACACTGCAAGACAAAGAGGGAAACAATGGAGTTCTTTAGATTACTCAAAAAGTCTCATACAAGTTCAATTCTACAACAAGCTAACCTCCAAAATGAGCTCTCTAGCTCTATTTATAGTTTTTTTACTAGCTTTGGTCCTGTCCAAACCTAGTGTGTGGGTAGTTAAAAATTAGGTTCTAGGGCTATTTTGGAGGCTCAAATGGCTCTACAAATTATGAAAATTTGTACATAAATACTACTAGTACTCCTCAAGCTTGAGGACTCCTCGGCTTGCACAAAATGGAGTAGGAATAATAAAAAATGGTATTTACAATGATGTGAAGTGACTAAGATCACTATTTGGGAATTATTGTTTCATGGAAAAATTATGGGGCCTGTTTGCCCGATCTATGTTGACTGTTTTGCCTACTTGTTCCTTGCTCTGACTCCCATCTTTGGCTTCCTTGTCTCATAAGTCCTTGACCACCTTGGCCATTGCCAACACTCCCCCCTCTCTCGCGTATGTCATCTTTGGCAGACCCTTGTTAAGCGGACCATTGGATGTAGTATTCCACAATATCTGTCGCTAAGTGGTGTTTTGTTAATCTCGGCCCTTTTGCCAAGTCCGTGAGTAGGGCATCCTAGTCTACTAGCCCAAGAACCTCCGGATGTGGCATAAGTAGTTTCTCTGAATGTAGAGCCTGTTCCACAGCAAATAAATGTAATAAATGAGATGGTCTAGGAATGAATATATCTTAATGATATTCCTAGAACCCTGTGATAAACATTTCTTCAAACATTTGTTTGAAGACGGCTTGGGCATACTTGATACAAGCATGCCACGCATATACAACGTTTATGGATGGTGTGGTGCTCATATAATAGACGAGATCTTGATTGCCTTCATTGAATCTGAGAGTTGAAAGGTGAGGTTCTTTGAAATTTCTAAAGGTCCAAAATGTAACCAGCATTAGCTCAAATATTTTGAGGCACATCTGTGCCATGATGTCTGGTACATTCTTGAATCTAATTCCCCAATGCCAAATGGTTGAAATCATGTATGCGACCATGGGTTGGCCACGACGTGGTGCCAAGTATACATAGTTTAGCCATTTGTCACATCCTTTAACTATCAAAACTGTTTTGGTGTACCCGGGCCATGATCTTCGTTGGAAGATGGGGTAGTAGCAAGGGTTATACTTGATGTATAAGGGCATATTATTCAAAGTGCGCACCATCTGAGGGTAATTTTCTAGTAGGTGTATCCTCCATGTACGTAGAAAGATGTTTCCGTTCGTTGCACTCTCAGGAATGTCATCTGGTGCAAATTGTGTTGCTGAGGTTGGTTCTTTTGTGATGCACTGTCAGGATGAAATCGCGCAGGGAGTGTGCATTGTTGTTTTTCAAAGATGACTGATTTTATGAGTTTTGTGTGGTGTTTTCACTGAGAAAGTGGTAAAAATTGTACATGTTTTGGTGGATTTGATTGACTGTGTGAAGTGAAACCATGTTAGAGATGTATGTAGACTTGTGTGTGTAAACAACTTATGTTTGACCCATAAACCCTTAGGTTTGACCCTTGAAACTGATTGAAAATGTGGGTTTACCCCATGAAAAATGAACTTGAACCCTTAGAAACCCTTAGAGTTTTGGCCAAAACTATAAATAAACCCTTAAATTGACGTGCTTGAATTAATTGTGGACAAACCCCTAATTTTTCCGATAAAAAATCCTAGGTTGGACCCCTTGAAGTGGCGTTTATCTTAGGTCAAACCCTTAGAGTAATTAACTTGTATATACAGTGTGAAACCAAAACTAAAATAAAAAAGGAGAAAAATAAGAAAATAGAAATAAGTGATGTGATTTTCCAAAATTAGCAAATGAACATGCAAGGTGGTCTTGAATTAGAAAGTTGAGTAAGGAGGTTAGAAACTTCTAGAGAATAGTCCCAAGGAGAGAAGGGGGGAGCCTATAAATAGAGGGGCAAGCCTCATTTGTTTCTCCTCGTGGATCTTCTTGGTGCATCTAATCTCTAGAACGTCTTTCTAGGTTAGTGGGTGATTAGAGGCTATTGTGGTTTATGAAGTGAAGAAAATTATTTGAAGAAGACTTAAGTAAAGCATTGACGGAAGACCGAAGATTGGAAGAGAAGACCTACCTACAAAGGTTCTGAAGACCAATGAGCCACGAGGGCGACTTCCTGCATTGTAGCAGGAGGCCCACATCATATCCAGCTGATCCGCACTATAGCGGCGGCATTTATTTGTATTTATCCGTTCTACACTGTAGCGGATTTTTTGTATCGCTGACCCGCACTCTAGCGGGCGTCTTTGTATCATTCAGATTTTATTGGTCGACTGCCATTACTTTTTGATCGTATCATTGAGCTTTGTCTGTATCCCGGGTATTACTGTTGTATCCGATTGTCTCTTTCCCAACACCTACGGTCTCATGCGTACGCACGCACGTCTCATCACTTCCGAGGGGCAGGGGCCCTATGAGGATCGCACACACTCCAAAGAGTTCAGGCGAGATGCCCAGCGTGCAGACACCACTTGCAGGACAGCGGGAACGACGCACACCAGTAAGGGGCCTGATCCAACCCCAGTGCCGACTTTCTTCCCGTTCGCTCGACCTCCTACTTCCCGACACCTGAACCCGACGTGAAGCGAGGCGGTTGCCCGGTGATCCTCGACGCATCACCCACTCCTTGAGAAGACAGACGGGAACCTCAGCATCAGACAAGACTCCAGGTACTAGCATTTCAGGTTCTATAAAATTTTGCATTGCTTTACACACACTTTAAACAAAAAGATTGTTTTGTTGCTTGAGTTTGAGCATCCACACTCTGCATTAGTTTAGTGACGTGTGAGCATTTTTTTCTGCTTAGACTAGGGATTTGCTGATTTCATAGCTTAGATAAAGCGTCAAAAAAATAGCATTGAAAGAGGGGAAAAATACATTGAGCTTTTTGGGGTTTAAAGAGAGAGTACTTACATTAGACTTTGGCTTAGATAGAGAGCGTTAGACTGACCTTCACCTCCTGGCTCATGACTCATCGAGCTTCTTCTCTAATCTCTACTCTAAGCTTAGAGAGATAATTGAACCACTTACACTGGACCTCATTCTATGTTCTAGGTCTGACCAGAGAACAGAAATGGAGGATATATTCAAGGAATTAGTGATAGAGAAGCAGGGGCCCGCGTAGTCCAAGCGGTATTGAGAGAGAGGTAAGTTTACGAGCCGGAACGTGACCGAATATCTGGATGTTTTTGAGGAACAGGCATGGATCTATGGTGTACCTGAAGATGTGTTTGCACATTACTTCACACGGGTAGTTTCAGGGTCTATCCTAGCCTCTATTACAATGCACATAGCAAAGCCTTGGGCCAAATTCAGAAAAGAATTACATAAGCTGTTTTATTTGGAGGATTTTTCCCAACATAGTAGAGAAGGGTTCTTGTGATGGATAAGCTCTCCGAAGACCACTGCATCCCTCACTCATCTCTTAAATGAGTTCTTGAGAAGACATGACCAACTTCCACAGGCGGATCTAGATGCATTAAAGCCTGACCTAGTTATTTCTTTCCTCAAGATCTTAAGTCTTGAAAACAGGACTAAGGTCGAGAGGAGGATAGAAGAGCCTGGCAAGAGATTTGGATTGACAGAAGACTGGGCCGTAGTGAGGATAGAAGTGGAGGCGGTTTCCCAGATGAGGCAACGCCAGGCGGTATTATATGATAGACCTAGAGTGGTAGCTCCACAACCGCCTAGGGAGGCTCCACTTCCAACAATTCCGAACGTGCCTGCAACGTCAGCTTTTGCTAATGTTGCATCCACTTCACGATCACCGATGGAGCTACAGCTTGAGATTCTCAGCCGACAAATAGAGAATTTTATGACAATGCAAGCTTCTATGTCAAAAGAAATGGCGAGTGTTCACAATAAAGTTTACTCTATGGGATATCAGGACCCCACTCCTCCTCAAGCAAGTACCAGTTATGCAGATGCAATATAGAGAGGTACTATGCCCATTCCAAATATGCAAGGCTATGTGATGCCTCAGCCTGCACCTCCAGTGCAGCATGTTGCCCAACAGACACCTACACCACCAATGCAGCCTACATTTCAAAGAAACACTGGACCTTTTGAGAGACGAGTGACTGGTGGGTTTGGAGGGGCAAAGAGATGCATATGGTGCGATGCACAAGAACATTTTTCATATGCCTGCGAAGAGCTTAAACTAGCAAAGGAACATCAATTGGCAATAGATATAGACAAGAAGCTCTGTGATTTTAGGACCCGCCTTCCTCTACCTGTGAATTCGGGAAAGGGGGGAATGAAGAAACTTTATGAGGATTTATCTAGCAATAATGCAAACACATCAGCCGCACGGTTAGAGCCGGTAGAGGAAGAAGATGAAAATGTGCCTAGACCTCGACCTCAAAGAAACTATTCTATAGAGGCTTTAGTGAGGGCTAGAGATGCGATTATGTAGAAGACTGCGTGGAAATCTCCTGTTGATGAATCCTTGGTCTATTCGCATATAGCCAATGTAGAAGAAAAGAGGAAGAGGGATGAGAGCCAGGAAGAGACTGGGCCAGAAAGAAGAGTGACAAGGAAGCAAAGCCAAGAGGCTGAAGAGTAGGCTAAAGAGCCAGAAAAGAAAGTATAATTTAAAGAGCCTATTGTTTCAAAAGAAGAGACAAAGAAGAAGGAAATAAAGGAGGGAAAGAGGCGAGCTGGGCCAATTAAGATTCAAGAATCGACTAAAGAGAAAAAGAAAGAACCAGAACCCATTCAAAAGACTGATGAAATTCAAGAAAATGTTCAAGAGAAAGATAAGAGAAGAAGAAGAAAAAGAAGAAGGGCCCAAAGGCGGTTTTGATCTCTGAGTTGGAAAAGAAAAATGATGCAAGAGAGATATTAAATGACATTCTGCTGAAGAGTCAGGTGACGATGTCCTTGGAGCAGGTCTTCTCCATAGCAAAGCCTGAGTTCAAGGACAGCTTTATAAAGTTGATCAAGAGAAAGAGGTTTCCACTGCCTAAAGATGTAGAGATGGAAGAAGCACCTGAAGATATCCAAGTGAGAAATGAAGCAGTTACATTGAGTGATACATCTGATGATGATGATGATGAGGTTGCCAGATGCCATAAGAATTCTCTAGGTCCTATCATACCTGATGAAGAGATGAGAAAGACAAAAAGTGAGTTTAGTAAGACTTTTTGGGCAAGAGGGACACCTCATATGAAGGTGAAGTTAGGGAGCAATGAAGAATCATGTTTTGCTCTAGCCTTAGTTGACTCAAGGTCAGAAATAAATGTGATTTCTAAGAAGCTTTATGATCAATTTAGGTGGCCAATAGATAAAGACCATGGATGGAGGATGAGGACAGCGGATAATGGTTCAAGAGCACTGCTTGGGGCATGTGCCTTTGTGCCTATGACGATAGGAGGGATTTCTGAGGAATTCCGCTTCTTCATCCAGGACCATTGTTCATATGAGGCCATCCTTGGGAAGCCCTTTATAGATAAGGTGCGAATGGGGACTAAGGCAATGGATGATAGATTTGCTTATGCCAGAATCTGATCTAGATCAGGTCTTCATTCTTTGCAAGTGATGACAATGTGTCCGAATCACTCCAGGAATAGAAAGAATATAAGGAAGAAACCTATTAACTCTCATGACCAAGATGAGTGTATGGCTATTGGAGAGTACGGTGCTTCTGTTGATCAAAATTTCTGTTAGGATCCACTATTGCGCGAGACAACAGTGGGAATTGGTTTGACGTCTCGCATGATTCTGTACATAGTTTTGAGAGTTTTTCTATTTATTCATCTGCATTTAAGTTGCTGTGTTTACAAAAAAAGAATGTTTCAAATAAATTTAGAAAAGTTCATGAGAGGCACTATAAAGATTTAGGAATCATGTTGCCTGACGAGAGGACAGAGGATGTGATCGAGTTGGAGAGGAGTTCAACTACTCTGGAAGAGCTTGAGCAGGCATTTGGGAGGAGTGAGAAATCAGAAATCATTATGCTCAGTTCTATCCAAGAGTATGAGATGATTGATGAGTTCATGAGAGCGCATGTAGTAAATGTAGACACAAAGTATAAGACCATGGATAAGAAAGTGAAGCCTATAGCTCAACCATTGCCAGAACATAGTCATGAGAAGTATTTTTGAGTGTCAGAGGACCCTATGCTGAGACGACAAGAGCTCCTAGGGCATCATTTTACTCATGAGACTGTTAAAGAGATAAAGTTTGGAGAGAAACCATTCCTGAGAGAAGAAGAGAAAAAGAAATTCATTGAAGTCATCAAGAAACATGAAAAAGCATTTGCACTTTTCCCACAAGAGATAGGTTGTGCGGACCTGAAACAAGTACCTCCCATGATTATCTTTACAGTGCCACATATACCATGGAATATCCGAACTATACCAGTCCCAAAGGCTCACTTGCCTGAGTTGATGAGGCTGCTAAAGAAAAGATTTCCATGTGGATATTGGAACCCTCCTCGGCTCCATATTCGAATAGGTGGTTTACAGTGCCTAAGAAAAATGGGAAGCTTCGTTTCATTCAAGATCTGTAGCCTATGAATAAAGTCACAATTAGAAATGTAGGGACAGGACCTATAGTTGATGAGTTTGCCGAGGCATTTGCTGGGCATTCCATCTACTTTATGGGCGATCTGTATTCAGGTTATGACCTGTTTTAGTTGGCTATGGAGAGCAGAGATATCATGACCATGAAGACTCCACTAGGCCTTGTACGCATGTGTACTTTGCCGCAGGGAGCGATGAATTCTGTGGCTCACATGATGAATGCCATGAACTTGTTTTTACGAGACTTTATACCATCTGTGACTATGCCATTTATTGATGATGTTCCTATAAAGGCATGTGAGGAAAGAGTGAAAGATGTGAGTTTAGATGCTTCTGGGTGCAGAAAATTTGTGAGTGATCATATTTTTTACTGTGAGAAGATCTTCGAGAGATTTGAAGATGTGGGGCTAACACTTTCTTTAGAGAAATCTGTTTTTGGCGTTGATGAGGTCCTCATTGTAGGACATCTATGTGGACATTATGGCCGCAAGCCATACCCGTAGAAAGTTGAGGCCATTAGCAGGATCTCTGAAGTGTGCCGCAATGTCAGTGAGGTGAGCGGGTTTCTAGGAGCCTGTGTATTCTATGTGATATGGATTCCTCACTATGCTCATGTTGTGAACCCCTTATATGACCTTCTGAGAAAGAGAAAGAATTTTGTATGGATAGAGAAACAGTCGAGAGCTATGCATAGATTGAAGCAGCTGCTAATTGAAGCCCCAATTCTGAAGCGTGTTGACTATTGAGGTCAGAGACCTATCATTTTGATCGTTGATACCAGTCCTATTGGTATAGGTTGGGTCATAGGGCAAGATGATGATGAGGGGCAGAGATATGCAGTGTGCTTAGGTGCTAACATTCTGCACGACAATCAAAGAAAATATCCGCAAATAAAGAGAGAGCTATGGGGATTGGTGATTGCTTTAAAGACCGATAAAGAGTATTTCATTGAGGCAAATGTGATAGTTGAGACCGACTTTCTTCCACTGATTGGTATGATTGCAAATTGTTCATCTTCAGACATTGCTATGGTTAGATGGATCTCTTATGTAAAGTTTATAAATCCTCCCTTTGTACACATAGCTGGGAAGTCGAATACAGTGGCTGATATGCTTTCAAGAGCAAAATTCAATGATGAGTCCGATGAAGATGATGAGATAGAGAGGGATACACACATGATGAGATATGATCCATTGGTGTATGTTTATGAGTAGTTTCGAGAGAGTGAGTATGATGGCGAGTGGAGAGATATAGGAAGATACTTGAGTACTCTCAAACTTTTCCCAGGCTGGTCCACAAATAAGTATAGATCCATCAGGAAGAAGTCTTATAACTTTTTCTTGAAGGATGGGCTTATTGGCAACACGCTAAGGGCAAGGTAAAGAGTCGACAGAGGGTACTAAGTTTGAGAAGTCTTCAGAGCAAAGTGATGAGAGAAATGCACGAGACCTTATGGGCAGGTCATAAAGGATTCTATGCTAAATATGAGAAGATTAGGGAAGCCTACTGGTGGCTAGGGATTTATGTGAGTGTGAGAGGTTTTGTAGACACTTGTGCTACATGCCAGGTGCATTTATCAGTTAGACATAGAGACCCATTACATCCAACCTACCCTCCTTGTATCCATTACAAGTGGGTGATCATCCTTGTAACCATGCCCAAAGGGATAGAAGATGAGATACATTGTAGTTGCTAGAGAGGACTTGACCAACCATGTGGAAGGTCGAGCTCTCCATATGAAGGAAACTTATAATGTATGCAAATTCCTTTTAGAAGAAGTGATTTCAAGATTCGGTTATGTTGAGAAAGTGGTTGCGGACAGGGGAGAGTTGGATGCGAGAGAGGCAAAAGATTTGTTTGATCGCCATGGAATTCGATTGTCTCTCACTACTGCCTATAACCCAGAGGCAAATGGAAAGATCGAGAGAGGTCACCCTTCCATTGTGAAGGTGATCTCTAAGGCTTGCAGCGATGACATCAAACAGTGGCCTAGGTTTCTTCCATTTGCATTATGGGTTGATAGGATGACTTACACTCGGTCCACAGGTTTCATGCTTGCTGAATTTATGTATTGTCAAAAGCCAGTCTTCCCCATCCAGACTTAGATACTGACATGGTTGACGCTCCCGTGGAATGATGGTATGAAAAGAGAAGAACTTTTACCATTGAGAATAAAGCAGTTAGAAAAAGGAAATGAAAGGTTGAAAGAGACAGTCCAGAAACTAAAGGAGTCAAGGTTAAAGAACAAGATTTATTTTGACAAAACACATCGACTCAAACCACGTAGGATTGAGGTAGATGATTGGGTGTTGGTGTATGATAGTACATTCGATATCCAATACGATGCTAGAAAGAAATTGATCAAACGATGGTTTGGGCCATATGTGGTGACGTCTGTGTTTGAGAATGGAACATATGCGCTTCGCGAGTTAGATAGTACTCCTTTGAGATCTTTGATTGCAAGAAAGAGGATAAAATTGTTCAAGAAAAGAAATGGAGCGGATTATGAGATTGAGGAAGAACTTCTGGAGGATGCTGATGCTGATGAAGAATGATAGATCATGAAGTTAAAGAGAAGCTGGATTAACCAACGATGAAGATGCAATACAATGATCAGGTGAAATGTTTCCAATTTGAGTTTGGTTTTCTTTTTGATGGAGCATATGCATTGCATTTATGTGTGAGATAAAGATATGTATGAATTTATGAAAATCGTGTAGAATGAAGATAGCAAATATCTATATGGGTTTGCATGAAGCATGAGCGACTAGGAATGATATGAATGGAATGAGTTAGCAGACTAGAGATTTTTGGGAGTGAAAGCTTGGGAATGTGATGGCATGCTTAGACTGAGTGCATGTATATGCTGATTGATTTGAGCGCTTAGTGAGTGGGACTGTTTGGTCTCTACTATTCATTTCTTACGAGATCTTACCTCCATATTGATCATGATTTATGAAAAATCTTCATACTCAAGCCAACTTATATGTGTGTGCGTGTTGTTAGTGTGCTGCGATGGGCTAGTAGGCAGGTGGAACCACCTTGATCGGGCGATCAAGGCCACGAGCCGTAGCTAGTTTTGTCATAGGCCTGACCTATTTGTTGTCATGCGCCTGCATGGGTCGGTAGGCGGGTGGAGTCACTCTAGCCGGGTGATCAGGGTAAACTTGGCCGGGCGGACAAGTCCATGAGTCGCACCCGATTTCGACATAGGCCGATTTGTGAAAATGAAAGATAAAAGAAATGCTGAGCTGAGATGAAGAGAAAAAGAAAAATAAAATGAAAAAGAAAAAGAAAAAGGAAAGAGATCTAATGGAGAGTTGGAGAGTAGGAGATAAATAGTAGGAATCGAGGTATATTCTACGAACAGAGCTAGTAGAAACATAAGTATATGCTAGTACTTAGAATGAGCAGTTGGATCTGAACCAGTTGAACGAACAGAAGATCTAGAAAGCCAATGGTTTATTCATGTGATTACTTGTTAGATTGCAGACGTAGAAACATAATATGATGTTTGTGAAGTTTGAATCTACTTAATTTTCTAAAATTCGTACTAATCTTTATAAAAATTGCGTGTACTGCATGAGATCACGCTTTGATTTTTGAAAAGAAAAATATAAAAAGTAAAAAGAGTTTAAAAAAGAACCTTGATACGCTTCTCTTGGATCTTGCAGGTTGGCCCATCGGCACGATGTGCAGTTTTAGTGGGGGCGAATGTCGCGATGAAATCCCGGAGGGAGTGTGCATTGTTTTTTTTCAAAGATGACTGATTTTACATTGGGGTGAAAAACGGCCGAAAAGGGGCTGTTTGCTAATGACGGATTAAGGAAATTGACAAATAGAGTATTACATTGGGATGCTCCTGATCATTCAACAGAAGGTGGAAAGGAAAGCTTGGACTCTGGATAGCCTTGGACTCAGAGGAGAGCTGTCGAGAATTTGAGTTAGAAGTACTAATTCATCTAGATTTTCAATTTAGGAAAATGATTGTCACAGCAAATTGGAAACTCACGAATGTAAGGGAACTCCTAGAATACCTTAGTGAGGCATCATCACATTTGAGATTCTCAATTGATGATGCAATAGTTAACATTAATCATAGAAAACATTATCTTGCATAACTTGCTTGCCACCCAGGGTGATTAAGTTCCAACCCTTTAGATTGTAACAAGTCTCCTTCTTTAAGAAGCTTTTTGTCAAACTTCCATTGATTTTTCTTTGCAAGATGGTGACTGATTACATCACTTCAATTATGTCTTTTTATGGACTATATTCATATTGGCATTTTTTTGTTTAATTTCAAGATTTTGATGAGGTTTCTATTGTGCAATGATTATAAAGGAACTTGCATGAGTAAATTCTAGGTGACTCAAGAATATAAACCAAGAAGTTCTACATAATATGTCTTCCCTTTTAGAACCTTTTTCCATACTTCCATTGATTTTCCTTTGCAGATGGTAACTAAGAATGTGACTCATTACATCACTTCAATTATAGCTTTTTATAGACTATATTCTTATTGGCATTTCTTTTATTTAATTTCAACATTCTGATGAGGTTTCAATGGGGCAATGACTATATAGGAATTGCATATGAGTAAATTCTAGATGAACAATACTTTTACTTTTCAATAACTAGTTTCAATTTAACTATTTGAGTCTATCCAAGGTGCACATTAGAAAATGGAAAAGCTTGGATGGTATGACAATGGAAAATCTTAGATGACACGACCGATGCAAGCGATACGGGCCATCCGAAATTCTCCGATTGCCTCTATCGCTTGTATCGGTCGTGTCATAAAAACTTCTCTATCCTCTTCATGGGAATATTACATGTTTCATAATGGTATTTATTGCTCTCTCCCTGATCAAGATGACCCATGCATCTGGATAGTCTGACAAGTTTAACTCAAGATTGTAAAACCTTCTTTCCAAGAACCTTACTGTATTTGCAATCACTCTCCAGCCACATGAGGTGTTGTCTTTATGTAATGACACATGTATCCAAACCTTTTTTCTTCATTCAATTTAGGAATTACTGGAAATTTTTTATCAATATGCATTGAGAAGCTTAGCAACACTGCAAGGTAAACTTAAATTCAAAATGGATGGCAAGGCTTTAAAATAGAACACAACAAAATGTATGGTAAGTCTTACACTCTACACTTTCCATGTTGTGATCTTAAACCTCATATTCCATGTGAACTTCTCTATCTTACTATTTGCTCAGAATTTCAAGAAACTAATACTACCATTGCATCCGGAATGTGCAAAAACCCTAAGATTGACTGTCTATTTGCATGATTCTGATACCAAGAGGTCTAGATAAGCTTATTTATACATGAATCTAGGACACGACCGATGCAAGCGATTAGGCCCATCCAACAATGTTGGATGGGCCTAATCCCTTGCATCGGTCGTGTCTGGAAATTAGTACAAAAAGGCTTATCAAGACCTCTGGGTATCAAAATCATGCAAATAGACAGTCAATCTTAGGGTTTTGGCACGTTCCGGACACAATGGTAGCATAACGTTCTCCAAATTCTTAACCAATAATAAGATATAAAAGTTCACATGCAATCTAAGGTTCAAGATGACCTCCTTTGGACATGACCAATTCAAGCGATTAGGGCCATCCAAGCTTCTTTGATGGGCCTTATCGCTTGGATTGGTCGTGTCCAAACAAGTATCATATTCCTAGCTATGTGAATGAATGCGATCGATCCAAGCAATTAGGAGCATCTGAGCTCACCTGATGCCCCCAATCGCTTGGATCCGTCATGTACAAGCTTTTGTGATCCATCATATCTCAAACAAAATGTGGCCTATGGAGAGTTTTGAAAAGCATGTAGAAAACGCGAAGGAAATGGCAACTCGGCGCTAGTAGGGAGTTCATAAAAAAATGAAAAAAAGTGAATAGAGGAGCTTAAATAGGTCTCTAGAATGAGTTGACCATTGGTGACACATGGCAGCTTGTGATTGGTCCATGTCATCTAGCCATTACAAATCCCAACGTACACTGCCATGTGGCATCATTTGAGTGGGCCACGTCATCTAGCCGTTGCAATTCCCAATGTTCTTTTGCCATGTGGCACTCGCTTATTGGTCCACATCATGTGACAGTTACCTGGTCCTCCTTGACTATAAATACAAGTCCCCTTCACCATTTGACATTTTCAACCTTCATAGTTATTTCGCTTGCATCAATCATGTTCTCCACTAGGACACATACTTGTGCTTCATACTTGATACGACCAATACAAGCGATTACATGCATTTGACCGGACTTTGACTAGCTTATTTCGCTTGCATCGATCGTGTTTTCCACTAGGATACACTAGAATAACTAGAGCTAAGATGGAGGAAAAGGATAACAAGAAAGTGAAAAAGGATAACTAGAAAGTGCAAAAGGATATCCCCTTTGCCAGAAAAGCTAGATTTATGCCCAGAACATGAAAGGGATTGCTCTTTGCTCCCCTTGAAAATTGCCTTCTTAATATGGCTTGATCACATGTGAAATGAAAAGGAGGAAGAATATGTTCATGGTGAAGAGATAGAGCATTGGTCATGTCCTATATTCATTTATATACTTGGGTTCTTTGGTTTTCTTCTTATGCAATCTCATCATTCATAGATGTTTACCAAAGAAGTGGGAAAATTGGCTTCTATTTCTCTTGATTTGCAGTCATGCCCTAGTTTCATTGCATTATTTAAGATATATTTTTTTCTCCCTATGCAAGATCCTTGATGTCTTAGACAAAAAGGAAATCATCTTAAACCTCATATTCCATGTGAACTTCTCTATCTTACTATTTTCTTAGAATTTCAAGAAACTAATACTACCATTGCATCCGAAATATGCCAAAACCCTAAGATTGACTGTCTATTTGCATGATTCTTGATACCAAGAGGTCTAGATAAGCTTATTTATACATGAATCTAGGACACGACCGATGCAAGCGATTAGGCCCATCCAACAATGTTGGATGGGCCTAATCGCTTGCATCGGTTGTGTCTGGAAATCTGTACAAAAAGGCTTATCAAGATCTCTGGGTATCAAAATCATGCAAATAGACAGTCAATCTTAGGGTTTTGTTACGTTTTGGACGCAATGGTAGCATAATTGTCTCCAAATTCTTAACCAATAATAAGATATAAAAGTTCACATGCAATCTAAGGTTCAAGATGACCTCCTTTGGACACAACCAATTCAAGCGATTAGGGCCATCCAAGCTTCTTTGATGGCCTAATCGCTTGGATTGGTTGTGTCCAAACAAGTATCATATTCCTAGCTATATGAATGAATGCGACCGATCCAAGCAATTAGGGGCATCTGAATCTTCCTAATGCCCCCAATCGCTTGGATCCGTCTTATACAAGCTTTTGTGATCCATCATATCTCAAACAAAATGTGGCCTATGGAAAGTTTTGAAAAGCATGTAGAAAACACGAAGGCAATGGCAACTCGGCGCTAGCAAGGAGTTCATAAAAAAATGAAAAAAAGTGAATAGACGAGCTTAAATAGGTCTCTGGAATGAGTTGACCATTGGTGACATGTGGTGACTTGTGATTGGTCCATGTCATCTAACCGTTACAAATCCCAACGTACACTGCCACGCAGCATCATTTGAGTGGGCCACGTCATCTAGCAATTGCAATTCCCAACATTCTTTTGCCACGTGGCATTCGCTTATTGGTCCACATCATGTGACCGTTACCCGGTGCTCCTTGACTATAAATACAAGTCCCCTTCGTCATTTGACATTTTCAACCTTCATAGTTATTTTGCTTGCATCAGTCGTGTTCTCCACTAGGACACATACTGTGCTTTATACTTGATACGACCGATACAAGCGATTACATGCATTTGAACAGCCTTTGACTAGCTTATTTCGCTTGCATCAATCGTGTTCTCCACTAGGACACACTAGAATAACTAGAGCTAAGATGGAGGAAAAGGATAACTAGAAAGTGCAAAAAGATATCCCCTTTGCCAGAAAAGCTAGATTTATGCCCAGAGCATGAAAGGGATTGCTCTTTGCTCCCCTTGAACATTGCCTTCTTAATATGGCTTGATTACATGTGAAATGAAAAGGAGGAAGAATATCTTCATGGTGAAGAGATAGAGCATTGGTCATGTCCTATATTCATTTATATACTTGGGTTCTTTGGTAAATATTCATAGATATTTACCAAAGAAATGGGAAAATTAGCCTCTATTTCTCTTGATTTTCAGTCATGCCCTAGTTTCATTGCATTATTTAAGATATTGTTTTTCTCCCTATGCAAGATCCTTGATGTCTTAGACAAAAAGGAAATCATCTTAAACCTCATATTCCATGTGAACTTCTCTATCTTACTATTTGCTTAGAATTTCAAGAAACTAATACTACCATTGCATCCGGAATGTGCCAAAACCCTAAGATTGACTGTCTATTTGCATGATTCTGATACCGAGAGGTCTTGATAAGCTTATTTATACATGAATCTAGGATGCGACCGATGCAAGCGATTAGGCCCATCCAACAATGTTGGATGGGCCTAATCGCTTGCATCGGTCGTGTCTGGAAATCAGTACAAAAAGGCTTATCAGGACCTCTGGGTATCAAAATCATGCAAATAGATAGTCAATCTTAGGGTTTTGGCCCGTTCCGGACGCAATGGTAGCATAATTTTCTCCAAATTCTTAACCAATAATAAGATATAAAAGTTCACATGCAATCTAAGGTTCAATATGACCTCCTTTGGACACGACCAATTCAAGCGATTAGGGCCATCCATGCTTCTTTGATGGGCCTAATCGCTTGGATTGGTCGTGTCTAAACAAGTATCATATTCCTAGCTATATGAATGAATGCTCCATATATGACAACTTAATGTGTGTTTAAATGCTATTTTCAACATTAATTATATGTTTCTATAAAGTTTAGGATGAGAAATCGAACATGACCGATGCAAGCGATTAGGCCCATCCGACATTCTCTGATGACCCTAATCGCTTGAATCGGTCGTGTCTCATGCTTTGTTTCTGCTTGTGTTTCCAATTATTTCTATGACTTTAAAAGTTTCCTTGGACTTTTCTAACCTAGGTTTTTTTATTTTTTCCACAGTTATCTATATTGGATGAAGGCAACTATGTAGGCAGAGGAAAGGGAACAAGCAAAACCATAGAGGAGAAAGGAAAGACAAAGGTGGATATTCATTCAGTGATCCATTATCTTCCAAAATTGAAACCAGAATTATTCTGTGTTATTCATAAGCACTATAGTGAAGAGCCAGGTTTTGCACTATTCTCCTTGAGGACTCTTTCAAGATACGTGGGTTTTACTTCAATACCCTTTAATACATACATAGTTTTGCTACTTGAAATTTGGATATGCCCGAAGATTCAATGCTTCAAGGGCAGGCTACTTCCTTTGTTACTCAAGCTATGGAATGGCTACAGGGGTGTCATATTGTTGGCTATAGGAGAAAAGAGTACCTCAGATATAGAGGAGATTTGCCAAATCCAAGCTCATTCAAAAAACTCAAGAAGGATTAAATATATTTTTTTTCAAAGCTTATTACTCATGAAATGTACATATATACACATATTTATTGCCCAAAGGGATATAAGACATTGCAAATATGAAGGATGTAATCTTTTTTTTGTGTAATTGATCCATGTCCTTATATTAATCCTTATTGATCCATGATCTATTTTTCTCTAGTGAAAGTCCTATTTATTTGATGATAATATTTTTCATGAGTTCTTTTGTAATTTTCTTCTCAAGAATCAATCAAAAATCTCTTTGAAGGCAGATTTGCCAAATTCAAGCTCATTTAGAAGACTCAAAAAAGATGTACATACATAGACATATTTCTTTTCAAAGCTTATTACATCATGAAATGTACATACATAGACATCTTTATTTCTCAAAAAAATAAAAGACATTGCAAATATTAAGGTTCCCTTTGGAATGTAATCTTTTTCATTTTGTGATATTGATCCATGATGTTTTTGTATGGTGATAGTCTTATTCTTTTGATGACAATATTTGGCATGAGCTTCTTTGTAATTGTCTTCTAAAGAACCAATCAAAAAGCTCTTTGGAGGCATTACTTTTTGTTACTCCTCCTCCTTTCCTTGTGCACCTATAGAAGCTTGGCCTTGCTTGATAATGAGATTCGTCCATGCCTTGGGTGTTCCATTTGGTAAGTCTTGAGTCATTTTCTGCAAAGAATGCACCATGCACAAGAAGAATAAGCTAGAATAATAGAAGAGTTTCATCAAATGTTTTTTTCAATTAAAGAAAAATAAATTGAGTAAATTATCTTTGAAACTCACCAAGTAGTTTGTTATGTCTTCGGCACTCCATGCATGTATGATGGTTTCTATAAGCTCTGTGGTCACCTTTTTTAAATCTATCACATAGCTATTTGATGTTACCTGTTGCCTCATGATCTTTTAAAAGTTATCTAGTTTGAACCACACCTCCATTCTCTTTTTTGCTATTTCTCATTTGCTTTTTACATTAGTTGTGAACTCACAAAATGTTTTCCAGCAATTCCACATGGCATTTGATTGTTTGTCATCATGGTTGTTGAAGAATCTCCTTGCTTTTCCACCCCCCATTGAGACATCCTATAGTACATTCCCTATATTTTGTGAAAGATTTGGATCTTCTCTTAGATGAACATCGCCACCATGAAATCCCATTTCTGAAAGTAGAGATTTGCATTTTCTTATGTATTGTACATAATTTCTTGAAATCTCTCAGAGCCTTGAATGATAGCCTCGTAAACCATCCTCACCATCTCCTACAAATCTAATTAGATCATGAAGATTATGAAAAAGGTGATACCTTCCAGTTTGTGGATCAATTGGATTAATAGATCCATCTGCCCATATGTCGATATGTTTTTGCCTTCTTTCCACAATCCATCCACTTCAGAAGGTTGAAGAGCCATTCGAAATACCGTTCTTGTCGTTGCATACTCATGACTAACCACAATGATTTTCGCTAATTGAAAGCTGAGTGATAGTGTTTGGGTTGAGGTTCTCCATGGTCTGCTTTGAAGAGTGACGTGAAAGTGTCTAAAATGACATAAAAGAGAAAAACAAGCCTGCAATGCAAAGTACAGTAAAAAAATGCTAAACATCATAAGCACACATTATATATGTCCTTCGGAATACCTTTCTTGTCGTTGCATACTCATGACTAACTGCAATGTTGATATGGAACTTATCACAATGATTTCGGCTGGTTGAAAGCTCACTGATAGTGTTTGGGTTGAGGTTCTCCATGGTCTGCTATGAAGAGTGACGCGAAAGTGTCTAAAATGACATGAAAGAGAGAAACATGCCTGCAATGGAAAGTAGAGTAAAAAAGTGCAAAACTTCATAAGCACACATTATATAGGTCCATGAACAAGAGGAAAATTCAAATTTTCATGAACGCCTGATGAGCACAAACTTCAAGGCGAAAGATATCACACACTTTTCATGATTATCACACGAGTTTCTCTCTCTTCAAAATTTGCATAAGATACGTTTTAAATGCACTTACACGGAATTTTTAAAAATGAGTTGACAACTTTAATCTAGATTAAGCACAACTAATTGAAATCCTTACACAGCCCTTTTTTGGCCGTTTTTCGCCCTAATGATGAGGTTTGTGTGGTGTTTTCACTGAGAAAGTGGTAAACATTGTACATTTTTTGGTGGATTTTATTCAGTATGCAAAGCGAAACCATGTTAGAGATGTATGTAGGACTTGTGTGTGTAAACAACTTACGTTTGACCCATAAACCCTTAGGTTTGACCCTTGAAACTGACTAAAAATGTGGGTTTATCCCATGAAAAATGAACTTGAGCCCTTAGAAACCCTTAGAGTTTTGGCCAAAACTATAAATAAACCCTTTAATTGACGTGCTTGAGTTAATTGTGGACAAATCCCTAATTTTTCTGATAAAAAATCCTAGGTTGGACCCCTAGAATTGGCATTTATCCTAGGTCAAACCCTTAGAGTAATTAACTTGTATATACAGTGTGAAACCAAAACTAAAATAAAAAAGGAGAAAAATAAGAAAATAGAAATAAACAATGTGATTTTCCAAAATTAGCAAATGAACATGCAAGGTGGTCTTGAATTAGAAAGTTGAGTAAGGAGGTTAGAAACTTCTAGAGAATAGTCCCAACGAGAGAAGGGCGGGGGAGCCTATAAATAGAGGGGCAAGCCTCATTTGTTTCTCCTCGTGGATCTTCTTCGTGCATCTATTCTGCAGAACGTCTTTCCAGGTTACTGCATGATTGGAGGCTATTGTGGTTTATGAAGTGAATAAAATTATTTGAAGAAGACTTGAAGTAAAGCATTGACGAAAGACCAAAGATTGGAAGAGAAGACCTACCTGCAAAGGTTTTGAAGACCGACAAGCCACAAGGGCGACTTCCTGCACTATAGCAGGAAGCGTACATCATATCCAGCCAATCCGCACTATAGCGACGGCATTTATTTGTATTTACCTGTTCCGAGCTATGGTGGATTTTTTGTATTACCGACCCGCATTGTAGCAGGCATCTTTATATCATTCAGATTTTATTGGTCGACCACCATTACTTTTTGATCATATCATTGAGCTTCGTTTGCATCCCGTGTATTACTGTTGTATCCGATTGTCTCTTTCCCGACGCCTATGGTCTCATGCGTACGCATACACGTGTCATGAATTCCGAGGGGCAGGGTCCCTACGAGGATCGCACACACTCCAGAGAGTTCAGGCGAGATGCCCAGCATGCAGACGCCGCTCACAGGACAGCGGGAATGGCGGACACCAGTAAGGGGCCTGATCCAACCCCAGCACTGAATTTCTTCCCGTTCACTTGACCTCCTTCTTCCCGATAGCGCTGCTTTATCTCAGCACTATAATCGGCCATTAATACACAAAACGGGACATACAAAGCATTTGAAGTGCCAATCCATCGATGATGGGATAGGTTCTTGAAATAATCTAATTTGATGACCACCTCCTCCAGTCGTGACATGGACTGAATCTGCACTACCACTCCATCATCTTGGGTTGGGCCAACCTTTTCTAATTTTTGCATCCATTCAAGAGCTTCAATCTCAAATGTGTCCATTTTGTCCTCTGTTTGCTTAGCCCTTGGTATAGGCACAAGTACATAAGGGTCCTCGAAAGTCTTGTCAACTTCAATTTGAACTAAGTCCTCTGGCTCCGGCTCCATGAGGGGAGAGGGGTGATGCTCATATTGGAGAATTCTATTTTGCATTTCTACCAGTTGTGCACTCAGTTTTGTGACCTCTTTGGATGTGTCAGCTGTGGCTGCTACTTCTTTGGGTGACTCTCGTTGAGTGGCCAATTGCTTTCATAGGTTATATCTCTCTTTTTCTAAGGCAGCATGTGCCTCTAAGAGGTCGGTGTGTGTGTCCAACATGATTTGCATGTTTGCTGATGGGATAGCCTTGAAGCACTCTGGGTCGATCTCCTGTGGTGATCCTTCCATTGCTGCTTCTAGGTTTTCTTCATTCTGTCGCTGGAGTCTTTTATTTTCTTCAAGTGCTGCATATATGTGTTTTCGTAGTAATGTGAGATTACATGGAAGCTTGAGATTGTCCATTATTTGGGTGTGTAACATTTCGTCGAGTTGTTGTTTTTCCTCAATATCTGGTTGGGGGGGATTGGCCACTAATTGATCATGTTGTGCCTGCAAGGTATCATTCTATTGTTGTAGTAGCCTCTTTTCCTTCTCCAAGTTTATGAATCTTTCTTGTAGGGTTTCATGGGTTCGGAACAGATACGTATGCTAAGCATCTAAATGCTGGTAATGATGTTGTAATTGAGACATACATTGGTACAAAGTATTGAATACATTATTGACACGAGTGGATGCTGGGAAGGTGTTGAATGTAGGAGGATAGGGAAAAGGAAAAGGGAGTGTGTATGTTGTGCTTGAAAATGGTGAAGTGGGTGGTGGGGGAATGGGAGATTGTGGGAATATGGGGGGAGGGAGAGGTTTAGAAGTGGGTGATATATCCATGAAGTCATATGTGGATGCGGTCGTAGGAGTTATTGTGTACATGGGAATGGTATGTCTGGTGATGGCCGTGAAGGTGTATAATGGTGTGTGCAGTTGTGCATATGGGCCACCAGGAAGTGTGACAGGGGGACTGGGATTTTCAACGACTACAGTTAGAATTATAGTGCCAGTGGTGGCATTTACAATAGGGGTGATGTCAGGTTCTACGGATTGTGACGGTTGACTCACAGTTTCTGCTTCACTAAGGGAAGTGGAGACTGTGGCTGTGACAGTAGTGGTGATCGTGGTGGTAGGGGGCAATGTTGGTGGAGTTGGAGGGGAGGGTGGTAAAGGTGGTGATGTGGGTGCACTTGAGGTGTGGGCTTTGTCAGTGTGTTGAATGGAGTGAGTTGTGCCAGTGGTTGTGGAAGTGGTGCCATGTGGTTCTGTGGCATTTGAACAACTCCACTCATTTTCTTTGAAGGAGGCCCTACATCTGATATCCCTTGTTGAAAATCCTATACCCTAGTCCAGATGAGAGCTCTTTGAATTGGCACATCATATGCCAAGCACCGATATACAATCCTAGTGAGTGTGTAGCATCCATAGAGGATTGATTTTTGTTTCTTGTACCAACGTTGGTGTGCAAGATGCATTTGGTCAATAATCCAATGCGGCATGTTAATTGTCAGGTTGAAGGTGTCTACTAAGCATAGACTGAACCAAGTCTTCTTGGGGGGTATCGTGAATCTTTCTTGAGCCGGGAACACGAAGTGTTGCATGCACATTCGGAGGTGAATGGAAATAGTTGGTGTCATTGCTACCATATCCTTGAGCTTCGTTAAGTTCATGTTCTTCATGTTGTCCGGGATCATTGTTTCCTTCTCCGTAGGGATGTGCATACCTTGCATTTCTAGAGCTTCCCTTACCAAATTGTTGGTCAATTTGAAATGCTTCAATTCATTTCCTCGTGTAAGAGAAGGAAGTACAAATGTGTTCAACCCTTTCTTCTCTTTACTAGGAGTGAGGGTGCTAATCAAGTACGAACACCTTAGGAAGTCCGGCTTTGGTAGCTGAGCCTTTGAAGTAATCATATAATCCATCCTTTTTCCATATTGGTTGCAATCCTTCACTATTTTGAAGCCTCTCAAACTCTCGTGTAAAGAAATGATACCGGCCCCAACATTCGCTGAACTCTATCTCAGCCTCCCACAAGTAGGTACCTTCTCCAAGGGGTCCTGCAAATTCACTGAACCAATGGGAGGTCTTGCTTACTGGCGATGTGTGCCCTTGGGGGGGGAGGTTCTGAATAGGTATGACTTTCAATGTCTACTATCTGAGGACTGGTGCCTGCCTGGGAGCTCATTCCTGAAGCCTCGGCCATATTGAAGAAATTGGTCGCTGGTTCTGTGAGAATATACAAATGAATGTTAACATTCCAAATGGACACAGAGTGGTCATGTGTCCCCGTTACAACATTAACATGATGAACTGTGAGGTAGTTAGTTAGTTAGTTAGTGCTCGTGTGGTTGTGAGTGTGAAGTGTGGTTACCGATGCAGGGTTCCTATGTGCTACTTGGGGTGGTAGGGTGGAGTGTGGATACAGTTAGTAAGCCGAGGTGGCTTTACAATGGGATTGTTGAAGATAAATGTACAAGCTCATTTTCATATGAGCCATGCTTGGATAAATTTACCAAATATAAAGATAAATGAAAAGTGGAGGGAAAAAGGAGAAAATAATAAAAGAAAAATTCTAGTCAAAATTCATGATGAGTAAGAGATACAATATCTTGCCTTGTAGTTAGTAGCATGTAGTGGAGAAAGTGGTGAGTTAAGAAAGAGGCACAAACTTCTTCACATGCTCATTGGTTATTAAAGTGAAGTGGGAGCACATTCAAAACAAGGAGAGAAAGAGGCAAGAGCTCCCAGTAGTCGGATCTGGCCATTTTGTCATTTTGGCTTCCCTTAGACTCCTAGCCACACGTCAGTTTGTACACAACTCTGTTGTTGAGCTCATATCTCAGTGCATCTGTAACCATTTTGTGCATTTAAACATTCATTGGAAAGATTATCTTGTGTACTTTTGGATATCAAATATCTCTTTGAAAGCTTATGTAATTTGTGAGATATCAGTGAAATAGTGAAGTCTAGTTTTTCAGTATACCTGTGTAGATAGATAGTCTATTTTGGTCAGTTAAGTTTCCCGACCAAAAAATATTCAAATGGCATGCTTTTTGTCTTCTTGGAAAGCTCTTGGCATCTACTTTCACTGTCCCAAAGATCGCATTGAGATCATTTATATTTTGTGAGATATCTGTCAGATAGTAAAGTCCAGTTTTATAGTGTACTTATGTGTGCAGGTGGTCTATCTTGGTGAGTTGAGTTTCCTGATCAAAACTCATCCAAATTACTTGTTTTTTATCTTTTTGGAAAGCTATTTGTGTCTACTTTCGTTCTACCAAATATCTTTCTCAAAGGATATATATTCAGAGAGTTATGAGTCCGAGAGTGAAGCTCAGTTCTTTAGCATATCTATGTGGTCATGTAGTTCATCTTTGACAGTTGTGTTTCCTAATCAAAACTTGTCCAAATTAAGTCATTTATAGCTTGTTAGAAAGCTCTCTTTGTCTAATTTGATTGAATAAAGTCTCAAGTCCATTTGAGTTTTTTATTGAGAGCAGCAAGCTATCTAAGGTGCAGATGTATGTCCAAGTGCTGGACATACAAGGGCTCACTACACACTTCCGTTGCGCATAGGAGAACTCATTCTCCACAAGGATAAGGTGGTTTATTACAAGGTTTGAGCTGCCAAACATAGTGGATGGCTTTTGTTTTTGATTTTGTGGAGACTCTGGAGGGCTTTATCAGAGTGTCTGCTTGGAAATGAGACTTTTTAGGGACCCATTTACAAGTGATTCTTCTTGTGCTCATGGGCAAATATGTGTTCGTGTGTGTCGAATAAGAGTGGGTATCAGCAGTTCGAGTGAGTGAACCATGTTGTACACGGTGTGCTCTATGTGTGGCTATTTGAGCCCGCAAGCAAGCCTTAGGCACCCAAATTTATCTTGATACTGGGTCAAACTTCATTGACTTCTTGGGTACCCAGATAGACTTCACTTTAGTAGAAGAATTTTTGAAAGACTTCTTATTAATGTCTTGTCATTGCTCATTAATATGAATATGAGCCGGTGATTGTGACTGGACTGCAATAGGTTGGTCGCCTTTCTGCACCCATACTTGTTTTGGTGGCTGAGACACCTTGCTTTGTTCCTTCTTTTGGCTTCAAGCATAGGTCATCTGCTTCTTCTGCATTTGATCCGCCTTTGGTTGTCGTATCCCTCTGGCTTTTCTCGTATCTTTGACTTCTTTGTTGAGACAATCATCCCTATGCATCACATAGTTTTGGACAAGAATAGCATCGTCATCTTCATGAGTACTCTTGGAAGGACCAGTATTGTGTGACTTTCCTAGTTCCTTGAGTGCTTCATTTTCTAACTCAACTGTAATGCGGTTCTGATTTACCCAGACTTGAAGAAGTCCACTTCTTAGGTCTAGGTTGACTGCGTGATCATAGATCCAGTCTTGACCCAAGACAAGAGACTCAGTGAGATCCTCGTCTTGACACACTAGCACTTGTATTGTCAAAAGAACATCTTGGATGTTGAGGAGAAGCTCCACCTCGCCCATGCAAGGAGTTTTTCTTCATAATCAACTCCTTGGGTTTGTGCAAAACCCTTGTCAAACTAGTGTTTAAATTGTTTTATCGAATCTGGGTTCTTGGGATGGTTAGGGGTCTGTAAAACAGAGGCCCTATTTGTATTTTCCAATCTATTTACTCACTTTATGCTACTGCTACACCGACTTAGTGTTCATAATTAAACTATCTATCAACTACTTATTTGTTCCACACATTACAACTTTCTTTCACTGCAATACACATAAACGTGCAACTTCGCTACTTCAGCACGATATCGAATTAACTTAGCACTCAACACGGGCTTAATAAACTACTGAACTTGATTAACAAAATTACAGAATACATCAAATTGTAGACAATGCGCCATGTTTCACTTCATCTGCTCACTCAGACTCACAGTCTGGCATTGTCCACCTTCTATTTTATGCACGCTCTTTTCATTAATAAAATGGAGTTACAACGGTTGCACTACACCCTTTCGGTGTGCGTGTAACTTTCCAGAATTACATTACAGAATATATGAATTCCATTCCGGTAGCTCACACTGGCATGCACGGTGGACTCGAACCCAAAATGATAAGTACAAAGGTTGGGACTCATTTATAATTCCCTGTATATACATGGAACGGGCTAACTTAAAAGTGTGGGCTATTTTCTGCTTCAGAGAATCTAACATATCCTCCAAAATTTGGGGCTCCACCAAGTGTGCATCAGTTCTGACCGAATTGGCATCGATCACCCGACTGATGAGTGACTCAATCTAATTTTGCAAGAAAGATTCTTGTAAGTAAAAGTCATTGGCAAGAGCAGCATCTCTTTGTAACTTCATTTCTGAAATTTCTGCATCAATTCTCGATAAACGCTCAGCCTGGATTCCTAACTGCTTTTCTCTGCACTCGAGCTCTTCAGATTGGAACTGCATCATCTTATAAAAATCATATCTTTCCTTTTGAATGGCTTCAATGTCCTTCTTCAATTGAATGTTTCGGCCAATCTCTTCTTCCAAAGACCGACTTTTCTGAAAGAGTTTGTCGGACACTTTCTTTAAATCAGCATTGACTTGCATAGCTAGGTCTGCCATTTCTTGACCTTTCTGCTGCACCAGAGCTAGATCTGCATGTGTAGTCTCGAGATGGTTTCCCAAAGCTAACATGGCATCTTCTTTGTCAATCAGAGTCTGCTTCAATCTACTAATCTCATCATCACGTACTACGATGATGACATCTTTGTCTTTCAATTCTGCTTGCAGAAGGCGGATGTGTTCCTCGAAGGAACTGGCTTCAGCTTTGGCTGTAAGCACTTCTTCCTGAAGTGGCATGATATCGGCTTCTAGCATATCCACTTTGGCTTGGTACTACTGTCGGAGGGAGTGTTGGGCCACTTGAAGGTGATGGGGAAGATGGGTGGAGAGATGGATGAGGTAGTTACCGATCTAAGCTAGTTGGGCCAATGAATCAGGGATAAGCGAAGTGGAGATGGGTTGTGAAGGGTTAGCGAAAACAGTGGCAGACGACGAGGGAGGGGAATAATCAGGAGAGGATGGAGGAGGATGGGCTACTAAATGACATGGAGAGGAAGGAAGGCTAGGTCGCAATGGCACCTTGGATGGAGACAAAGGCAAAGGTGGATTTTGAGATACTGAATTTATGTATTGTCAAAAGCCAGTCTTCCCCATCCAGACTCAGGTACTGGCATGGTTGACGCTCCCGTGGAATGATGGTTTGACAAGAGAAGAACTTTTACCATTGAGAATAAAGCCAGTCAAGGTTAAAGAATAAGATTTATTTTGACAAAACACATCGACTCAAACCACGTAGGATTGAGGTAGATGATTGGGTGTTGGTGTATGACAGTACATTCGATACCCAATACGATGCGAGAAAGAAATTGATCAAACGATGGTTTGGGCCATATGTGGTGATGTCTGTGTTTGAGAATGGAACATATGCGCTTCGCGAGTTAGACAGTACTCCTTTGAGATCTTTGATTGCACGAAAGAGGATAAAATTGTTCAAGAAAAGAAATGGAGTAGATTATGAGATTGAGGAAGAGCTTCTGGAGGATGCTAATGACACTGATGCTGATGCTGATGAAGAATGATAGATCATGAAGTTAAAGAGAAGTTGGATTAATCAATGATGAAGATGCAATAAAATGATCAGGTGAAATGTTTCCACTTTGAGTTTCGTTTTCTTTTTGATGGAGCATATGCATTGCATTTATGTGTGAGATAAATATATGTATGAATTTATGAAAATCGTGTAGAATGAAGATAGCAAATATCTATATGGGTTTGCATGAAGCATGAGCGACTAGGAATGATATGAATGGAATCAGTTAGCAGACTAGGGATTTTTGGGAGTGAAAGCTTGGGAACATGATGGCATGCTTAGACTGAGTGCATGTATATGCTGATTGATTTGAACGCTTAGTGAGTGGGACTCTTTGGTCTCTACTATTCATTTCTTACGAGATCTTACCTCCATATGGATCATGATTTATGAAAAACCTTCATACTCAAGCTAGCTTATATTTGTGTGCGTGTTGTTAGTGTGCTGCGATGGGCTAGTAGGCGGGTGGAACCACCTTGGTCGGGCAATCTAGGCCACGAGCCGTAGCTAGTTTCGTCATAGGCCTGACCTATTTGTTGTCATGTGCGTGCATGGGTTGGTAGGCGGGTGGAGTCACTCTAGCTGTGTGATCAGAGCCACGAGCTGACATCGATTTCATGGAGGGCTGATGTTGTGTATGTCGTGCACTATGTCGGGTCGGCAGACAGGTGGGGTAAACTTGGCCGGGCGGGCAAGTCCATGAGTCGCGCCCGATTTCGACATAGGCTGATTTGTGAAAATGAAAGATAAAAAGAAATGCTGAGCTAAGATGAAGAGAAAAAGAAAAATAAAATGAAAAAGAAAAAGAAAAAGGAAAGAGATCTAATGGAGAGTTGGAGAGTAGGAGATAAATAGTAGGAATCAAGGTATATTCTACGAACAGAGCTAGTAGAAACATAAGTATATGCTAGTACTTAGAATGAGCAGTTGGATCTGAACCAGTTGAACGAACAGAAGATCTAGAAAGCCAACGGTTTATTCATGTGATTATTTGTTAGATTGCAGACGCAGAAACATAATATGATGTTTGTGAAGTTTGAATCTACTTAATTTTCTAAAATTCATACTAATCTTTATAAAACTTGCATGTACTGCATGAGATCACGCTTTGATTTTTGAAAAGAAAATATAAAAAGTAAAAAGAGTTTAAAAAAGAACCCTGATACACTTCTGTTTGATCTTGCAGGTTGGCCCATTGAGATGATGTGCAATTTTAGTGGGGGCGAATGTCGCGATGAAATCCCGTAGGGAGTGTGCATTGTTTTTTTTCAAAGATGATTGATTTTATGAGGTTTGTGTGGTGTTTTCACTGAGAAAGTGGTAAAAATTGTACATTTTTTGGTGGATTTGATTGACTGTGCAAAGTGAAACCATGTTAGAGATGTATGTAGGACTTGTGTGTGTAAACAACTTACGTTTGATCCATAAACCCTTAGGTTTGACCCTTGAAACTGACTGAAAATGTGGGTTTACCCCATGAAAAATGAACTTGAACCCTTAGAAACCCTTAGAGTTTTGGCCAAAATTATAAATAAACCCTGAAATTGATGTGCTTGAGTTAATTGTGGACAAATCCCTAATTTTTGTGATAAAAAATCCTAGGTTGGACCCCTAGAATTGGCGTTTATCCTAGGTCAAACCCTTAGAGTAATTAACTTGTATATACAGTGTGAAACCAAAACTAAAATAAAAAAGGAGAAAAATAAGAAAATAGAAATAAACGATGTGATTTTCCAAAATTAGCAAATGAACGTGTAAGGTGGTCTTGAATTAGAAAGTTGAGTAAGGAGGTTAGAAACTTCTAGAGAATAGTCCCAACGAGAGAAGGGCGGGGGAGCCTATAAATAGAGGGGCAAGCCTCATTTGTTTCTCCTCGTGGATCTTCTTGGTGCATCTTTTCTCCAGAACGTCTTTCTAGGTTAGTGCATGATTGGAGGATATTGTGGTTTATGAAGTGAAGCTTGTTGATGTGAGGAGTGATATAGAGGAGGTAAAACCTTTGCAAAAATCGCTAGTGCAAACTTCATGAGATAGCAAATTAGATGCACCTCTATCATATCATACTTGTTCAGGCTCTCATAGTGATTATTTTGCATGAGATTGCTATGCTATGTCTACCTCTATTCTTTATGATGAGAATGAGCCTGTTTCGTTTGATGAAGCAAAAAATTCAGAAAATTGGATGGTTGCTATGCAATCAAAATATGATTCTATTATGAAGAATGGTACCTACTCTTTATGTGATTTGCCTCTTGGCAAGAAGGCCATTGGCACTAAGTGGGTATATAAGCTAAATCATTTCATGGAATTGTTGACATGTATAAGGCTAGGCTTGTTGCAAAAGGCTATGCTCAAGAAAGAGGCATTGATTTTGATGTGACCTTTGCTCCCACATTCTGAATGACTATTGTTCATAGCATCTGTGCACTTTCAGCTCACTGTGGTTGGAATGTACATCAGTTGGAGATTAAAACTACATTTTTGAATGGTGACTTACATGAAGAAGTGTATGTTTTTCAACCGCATGGTTTTGTGTAGAAAGGGCATAAAACAAAATTAGGTAGGTTGAAAAATGCATTGTATGGAGAAGCAAGCACCACATGCTTGGTATGAAAAGATACATGCCTACTTGATTGCACATGGTTTTGAGAATAGTCCAAGTAAGAACACCTTATATGTTAAGCATGCAAATGATGTGCTCTTGATCATTGTTGTCTATGTTCATGACATGCTACTCAGTGGTCCTAATGAAAAGCATATTACTCATTTTAAGGCTGATTTGCATGCCTCATTTGAGATGTCTGATTTGGAGCATTTACATCATTAATTGGACATTTAGTTTATGCAAGTTGGTGGAATGGCTTGTGTCAAACAAAATATATTGACACATTATTGCAGTGTTTTGGTCTTGAAGCATGTAAACCTAGTGCTAGTCCTATGGAGAAAGGTCTACAATTGAGTCTTCATGATGCTAGAGATGCATTTGATGCTATTCTCTATCAATAGGCTATTGGATGCTTGATGTACTTATGCATTCATTGGCTAGATATTTAGTTTGTGATCTCACAGATGAGTAGGTTTATGCATTGCCCACATGTCAAGCATTGGTAGGCAGTTAAGTGCACCTCTTTGCTACCTGAATGGTACCCAACTACTTGGATTGTTTTATCCCAAGGCGTGATGACTATCTAGTGGCTTTTGCTTGATTCGTGATAGCTCATGTATATCTTGATTGAGCTAGACGTAGCCAACTGTGCCACCTCCACTTGTGAGGCTAAGTATAGGGCAGCTTTCACAGTGACTATTGAGTTTGTGTGGCTCAGACATCTTATGGCTGATTTGGGTATTGGTCAATCTTCTGCCACCACCATCTTCACTAACAGGAAGATTGTATTGGCAGTTGCAAGGAACCATGTGTTCCATGCTTGCACTAAGCACATTGAGGTGCATTATCATATGTCATGGAGAGGTTCTCTCTTGGAGAGATCAACTTGGCATATGTGCCCATGCAGGAGAACATTGGAGAGCTTTCCACGAAGGCCTTGCCTAGGTAGAAGTTTGAAGCTTTCAACAAAGCTTCGGGCTTACTTCCTTTTGTAGATTGATTCCACATAGCTCGGCACTTCCTTATACATGAGTGCCAGCTCCTTGTTCACTGCATCGCTCCCAGGGAGGATTTGTTGATATATTTAGGTAGTGATGTGAAAACATGCTAGGACCACCGGGGCACTTTTTTCCCTCTTTAGGAGGTTTTTCTCCCCCTGGCTTGTATATATGCCTACTTCCCTAACGCGTTACGTATCTTTGTACATTCTAGTGGCAATACATTCAGTATTGTGTGTTGTGCTCCAAGCTTCTTCTTCTTCTTTGTGCTATTCGTGTGCTTTCGCAGATCTTGAACTCCAATAGAAACAAACCCAGCCTTATACCTATTAGCTCTTCCATCATGCTTGCCTTTCAATATTTATAGCCATTTAGTGCCAATGGCCTTTTTTCAAGAAGGAAAATCACATAAAGATCAAGTACCATTCTTCATAATAGCATCATATTCTGATTGCATAACAACCATCCAATTTTATGAATTTTGTGCTTCATCAAAATAAAGAGGCTCATAATTATCACAAAAACAAGAGACAACCATTTCATAACAATCTGATGCAAAAAAAGAATTATGAGATCTTGAATGAGTATAATATGACAAAGATGCATCTAACTTACCATATCTCAGAGTCTACACCAACAATATAGGCATAGTTTTTTCTTCAATGTTAGCTCTCTAATCAATAAGTGCATCTTGTAAATTTTCATAAAAAATGGAATGATTTGTATCATCAACTGAAACCTATAAAATCTATGAAATTTCCTAATGACAACCAACACTTGACTATCCATGTGTGAAAGGGGGCAAAGTGTCATAAACATCCTTTGAGCTAAATGATGGATACTTGGTGCATTTAGTGTTTGGATGAGACAAACAATAGCCTTTTCTTTTAGAACTACACCCAACAAAATTTTATTTCACAAATTTATCATCCAATTTTCTATGTTCTTGTTTAGGTACTAATGCACATAACAAAAAACCAAAAACATAAAAATGAGTAATAGATGGCTTTTGACCATGCCAAGACTCGTATGGAGTGATACATTATAATGCTTTGGTGGGGCACCTATTAATTACATATGTTGCATACATAACAAGATCAAGTTAGATGCTATGTGTTAAAGTGTGACATTCTCATTGGCAATAAGTCATTGCTCAATGAGTGAGAAATGAGTGAGCTCCTCTTCTCAATGAAAGTACATGAATATGGTATCTAAACCTCAAGATGCATGGGAACATTTCATATCCTCTTTTATAGCTTTTGTTGGAGCCAAAGATTTGAATTCAAATTCAAATATCTACCAATAAAGTGCATCCTAAAGTATAGAATTGATTCTCTCTTGATGCAACTACAAAAATTTATGAGATTATATGCTTCTTAACTCCTCGTGGGCTTAATGACCTTTTACATATGTAATTTAGAATCAAAGTTAAAAGAGGTTGTACATATGAATCCTTTCATGTGTAATGTCAATACATCAATCTTATGTAACATGATCAAGTGTGTAGGCTTACGGTTAATTGCACCAACAGCTCCCCCTCAAGCCTAACATGCTTGATCTTCATTGGTCCTTGATCTCTGGCAAGCCAATCATCAGTTTGGACATGTTCATCTTTGTTCCATCCAATGCTTTAGTGAGTATATCTGCACATTGCAAATGAGTTGATACATAGGATAATTGAATATCCTTGCTAAGAAATTTCTCCCTAACATAATGATAGTGCACTTAAATGTGCTTAGTCTTGGCATGGTACAGAGGATTAGCAGCAAAATGAAGTGAACTAGTGTTATCTCCAAACATAATTGGATGTAGGAATGTATATGCAAATCTGCATACAATTGCTTAAGCCACATAACTTCCTGAGTTGCATTTGCCAAACCTCTAAATTCTACTTTTGTGGAAGATAAGGCCACATTTGGTTGCTTCTTGGATGACCAAGATATGAGTTTTGAACCTACAAAAGATAGGTACCCTTAAGTGCTCCTCCTATCATCCTTGGAGCCAGATCAATCTGCATCTGAATACATCTTTATATCTATGTCAGAAGTAAAGGGATAAAAGAATCCCTCATTCATTGTACCCTTTAGATACTTAAGTACCTTCTTTGCAACTTCCATATGAGGCTTCCTTGGTACATCCATGAACTGACTCAATATGCTTACTGCATAGGCAATATCTACTCTTGTCAAAGTAGCATAATTAAGACTACCCACAAGTTTTTGATAGCTTGTAACATCTTCAAGTAGTTCACCTTCATGTGAACTTAGCTTATGATTTATTTCCATATGAGTACCTGCAACTTTAGTGTTTTCCATCTTAAATCTTACCAACATATCATGTATGTACTTCCTTTGTGTGATGAATATACCTGAATCTGTATACACAAATTCTAATCCAAGGAAATACGTTCACAATCATAGATCACTGATTTTGAATTCCTTCATCAATTGAGCCTTGACCTACTTGATACCTTCATAATCATTACCCGTAATGATGATATCATCTACATAGACACATAAGTAGATGACCTCTCATTTATTCTTCTTAACAAATAAAGAAGAGCCTACCTTGCTTGCCGTAAAGCCTTGGTCCTGCAAATAGGTAACAAGCCTATGGTTCCAAGCTCTACGAGCTTATTTGAGACCATATAGTGTTTTTCTAAGCTTGCATACATACCCTGCTTTTTCTTCATCTTCAAAACCTGGTGGTTGTGCCATATACACTTCCTCTGATATCCAACCATTTAAAAATGCATTCTTGACATCTAATTAATATAAATTCCAATTTTTGGATGCAACAAGACTTACCAATACCTTGATTGTTGGCATCTTTGCCACAGGTGAAAATGTTTTTTCATAGTCTACTCCATGTGTTTGGGCAAATCCCTTTTCCACTAACCTTGCCTTGTACCTATTTATAGAACCATCAGAGTTCTTTTTAATTTTGTATATCCACCTTGAACCAATTACCTTCATATATGGCTTCTTGGGAACTAGATCCCAAGTGTGGTTTTCATGTAATGCTTCCACTTCTTCCTGCAACAAGACTTACCAATACCTTGATTGTTGGCATCTTTGCCACTGTTGAAAATGTTTCTTCATAGTCTACTTCATGTGTTTGGGCAAATCCCTTTGCCACTAACCTTGCCTTGTACCTATTTACAGAACCATCAGAGTTCTTTCTAATTTTGTATATCCACCTTGAACCAATTACCTTCATATCTGGCTTCTTGGGAACTAGATCCCAAGTGTGGTTTTCCTGTAATGCTTCCACTTCTTCCTGCGTGGCTTCTCTCCACTCTTTCTTCTTCTTAGCCTCTTCAAATGAAGAAGGCTCCTCTGCTATTGAATCTTTAGTAATGTACATAGAGTGCTTTGTCACCAATGATGTATCATATCCATACCTTATGGGCTTACTTTCTCTGTGATCTCCTTTAATCTTGATTGGAAGACTCGGGTAGATCCTCTAATTGCTTGTATTTCGACTTGCCTCTTGAATTCCAAGCTTTGAAGTCAATATGCTCCTCATCTTTTGAGTTGATGTCCTCTGCTTGGTGTTGATCTTCTTGAGTTAAGACTAGACAATCATTTTCCAAATCATATGGTTATTTGACTTTCCTACAATCATCTTCAAACCATGAGTTATTCTCATCAAGTACTACATCCCTACTAACTATGAATGCCTTGTTAGTGGGATTATAAAGTCTACATCCCTTTTGATTATGCTCATACCCAATAAATATACATTTTTAGATGTAGGGTCAAGCTTCCCTCTGATTTGTGATGGGATGTGTGCATAGGCAATACACCCAATATTTTTTCAATGATCCAATGAGGGTGTTCTGCCATTCCATGCTTCATATGGTGTCATACCATCCAATGACTTGGATGGGAGCCTATTGACCAAATAGGTGTCTGTGGATATAACCTCTTCCTTTAAATAATTAAGTAATTTTTTCTCATTTAATATAGACCTAGCTGCCTCAACAATTAACCTATTCCTTCTCTCTGCCACTCCATTCAATTCAGGAGTATACCTGGTTGTTACTTCCCTCTTTATGCCTCTATCCTGTAGAAATAGATCAAACTCATGTGAAAAGTACTCACCTCCTCCATCAAACTTGATTCTCTTCAAGCTCCTTCCTGTTTGGTTTTCAACTAGTGCCAAATACTTCTTGAAACATGTAAATACCTCATCCTTATGATTCATGAAATAAAGAATTGTCCACCTACTGTAATCATCAATAAATGAGACATAGTACCTTGAACTTGAGATGGATGGATCTTTGCTAGGACCGCACACATTAGAGTGTACAAGCTCTAAATAATCTTTGTGGATGTATCCTTTCCTATTAAATGGTTGCCTATGAGCTTTGCCAAATTGGCAAGCTCCACATTTGTATATCATGTGCTACTTGGTCACATTGGGAATGCCAAGCACACTTTGATCCGTGCAAGTTTGCTTCAGACTTCTTTCTCCTATGTGCCTTAGCCTTTTGTGCCATATTTCTAACTCAAACAAGGTTTGATATCTATAGATGAATAGTGCTATGTTCCTTGTGTCTTGAATTTCAAAAGTAAATAATCTACCTGACTTCTCACCTTTGGCAATCCTTTTGAATCCTTGTTGGGGGTCTTCCACATATGCTCCATGCTTACTAAACCTTACCTATAGACTTTTCTCTACAATTTGCCCAACACTAATTAGGTTTTTGGTTATAGTAGGTACATACAGAACTTTTCTCAAAAGGTTCATACTACCATTAGATGTTTTGACATTTCCAATTTGCTTGATTGAATGTTTAGTGTCATCATCTGTTTGTACTTCATGCTTCCCCTTGGGTTCTTCAAGACCAAATAATAGTGTTACATTTCTTGCCACATCATTGGAACAACATGACTCAATCTAGAAAAGATGCTCATCATCTTTACCTTGCTTGGATGTCATGTTCATGATGAGCAGACAGTCTTCTTGATCTAGTTTTTGAAGTCCCTTCTTCCTCTAAAGCCTCCTTGATAGTTGTTACTATTGTAGCCTTGATCATAGTTATGGTTGTACTTGCCTCCACCATTTTTCTACCTGCCTCTATGTTGGCTCTCCAGTGACTCCCCTCACTTTTGAGGAGGTTCCTGCACAAGTCCCGAGGCAACTCTTCTCTCTGATCGCGCGAGCACGGAGATCGAAGCTATTTCTGAACCGCCCAGCCACGTACGATTCTCTTACTGTCTCTCTCATTGATTGAGTCCAATGATCTACACATGAGTGCCACTTGGCACTCATGTGAGAATACTCTAAAATGAGTTAGGAGGTGGTTCACACCTCCTCTTTTATTGACTCCTTGTAACATTTCCTTCCCCTTAACTCCATTTTTGTCCTCAAAAATGGTATTGGAAGGCCTAGTAGAAAGAGATAATCAAGGGAAAAGTACTCCCACTCTATCCCCATGTATATAAATACATGGTCCTGTCTCCGTGTTGTTTCCCCATATCCTTCCCCTTAAGAAAACTCTTGGGAAGGTAAACTGAAACTGGGAAACCGTCTCTGTAGGGTGCTAACCCGCTCCCATGTGGCACTATCTTCTGAACTATCTTTCCACTTTACTAGACACTCTTTATACAAGTGACTCCTCGTCCGTTTCTCTCGAGTGCGTAGTATGCTCTCTGGCTCATGTGGAATAGATTGCACAAAAATAGGCTCTACTACCTCACTATCTGGAATGAGGTTGTCAGATTCACCCAGCCTTTTCTTAAGCCGGCTAACATGAAAAACTGGATGGATTTGACTATTCTCTGGAAGTTGGAGCTGGTAAGCCATCTTTCCTATTTTCTTAAGTATTTGGAAAGGTCCACAATACCTAGGAGATAATTTTGGACAAGGTCCCGTCTTCATGGTTTCAGATCTAGATGGAACTCTAAGATAGACTTGCTCTCCTACCTCAAAGTTGATTTCTCTTCTTTGAGGGTCAGCATAGGCTCTAGCCCTATCCTGAGCTTTCCTAATGCTGTCCTTAGCAAGTCTAAGCATATCATTCATTTCTTCCAAGAAGTCCTTTGCAGCTTGAACTTTTTCATTCTGCAAGCCAACTGCATAAGGAGCCCTTGGCTGAAACCCATACATAAGCATAAATGGACTATGCCCAGTGGAAGAGTGCTTGGCACTGTTATATGCAAACTCTACTATAGGTAAGTACTCTTCCCAATTAGTTTGCCTTTCATTCACATATGCTCGAAACATATCCTCTAGGATTTGGTTAACCCTTTCTGTTTGCCCATCCGACTGTGGATGCTCGGCCGTACTCATGCTAAGCTTTGTATCCAGCCTTTTGAAGACCGCTCTCCAAAAGTGGCTAGTAAACTTCCTATCCCGATCAGAAACTATGTCTAAAGGAAGACCATATAACCTGTATAGGTTCTCAACAAAGAGTCTAGCCAACTCCGGTGTCTTCACTGTAGTACATGTTGGAATAAACCTAGCCATTTTGGTTAACCTATCCACAATTACCCAGACCGAGTCGTGCCCTCTCTGTGTCTTAGGTAATCCGACTATAAAGTCCATGGAGATACTCTCCCACTTCCCATTAGGAATATCCAATGGGTGGAGTAGTCCTCCAATCCTCAACCTCTCAGCTTTGTTGACCTGGCATTTATTGCACTTAAGCACATACTCTAGGACGTCCTTATGAAGTCCAGGCCAATAAAACTGCCTCTTAACAAGATCATAAGTCTTGTTAACTCCTGGGTGTCCCGCACTAGGTGTGTCATGACACTCATATAAAATATGCCGTCTCATCTCAGTATCTCTAGGGACACACACCTTACCTTTATATAACAGATATCCATCTTGGACACTGTAATTCTTCCACTTGAATCCTTCTTGAGTACCCGTCGATACTCCATCCTCACTGGAAACCCGTATATCACGATCCCCATTCTCTATGGCTTCCCAAATTTTGGAATATGCAGGATCAAGCCTACATTTCCCTCTAAGAGACTCAAGTAGCTCACTAGTGATCTGAGTAAAACTCAGTCCATTGAGCATAGGCATGCGGCTAAGTGAATCGGCCACTACATTAAACTTTCCCTTCCTATACCTAAGCTCATAATCAAACTCTTGAAGGGTCTCTGCCCATCGGGCCTTACGACCTTTAAGGTCTGTTTGATTAGAGAGCCACTTAATGCTCTCTTGATCAAACACTATCGTAACTTTGGCACCATATAAATAATGACGCCACTTCTTCAAAGCATGGACTATTGCATACAACTCCTTCTCATAGACGGAGTAATTCTTTTGAGCCGGTTCTAGTTTCTTGCTCTCAAAAGCTAATGGTCGACCATCCTGTACTAAAACCGCTCCTATGGCAAAATCACTCGCGTCAGTCTCAACCACAAATGGTTTATTGGGATTTGCTATATGTAAAAGTGGAGCTGTAGCAATTGCTACCTTCAACTTTTCCATACTTTGCTTCTATTCGTCTCCCCAATGAAAGGCTTTCCCTTTCCCTTTAAGCTGTTCCGTCATCGGGACAGCAATTTTGGCATAGTTCTTAATGAATCTTCGATAGAAACCTGATAAACCTAGGAAGATCTGCAGCTCCTCCAGGTTCCGTGGATGTGGCCATTCCATAATAGCCCTTACTTTTTCAGGATCCATCTGGATTCCATCCTGGGAGACTATATGCCCAAGATATCTAACCTCTTTCTTGAAGAATTCACACTTTGACTCTTTAGCAAAGAGCGAATTTTCCCTTAGCACTTGAAATACTTTTCTCAAGTGTTCCAAGTGCTCCTCTTCTGATGCACTATAGATCAGAATGTCATCTAAAAAGTCTACTACAAAGTGTCCTAGATAAGGCCGTAAAACACTATTCATGAGTTTCATGAAAGTGGCAGGAGCATTGGTGAGACCAAAAGGCATCACCAAAAACTCATAATGCCCATATCTAGTCCTAAATGCAGTCTTAGGGACATCCTCTGCCCTAATTCTAATCTGATGATATCCTGATCTAAGGTCAAGCTTGGTAAAATACCTAGCTTGATGTAGCTGATCAAATAGATCTTCCAACCTAGGCATTGGAAATCTATTTTTGATAGTTACCTTATTAAGTGCTCTATAATCTATACATAGTCTCATAGAGCCATCTTTCTTTTTAACTAGGAGCATTGGCGATGCCCATGGTGAGTTACTAGGTTTGATGAAGCCTTTATCTAAATAATCCTGCAATTGCTTCTCAACCTCCTCATGCTGAGAAACACTAAGCCTATAAGGTGGTCTACAAATAGGGTTAGTGTTAGTAACAACCTCTATGGCATGGTCAATGTCCCCTCTCTCAGGTGGTAGCCCTCTAGGTAAGTCAGTGGGAAAAACATCTCTGTATTCAAACATAAGATCCTTAAAACTTTTAACTACACACTCTTGCAAAAAAGAATAGTAGAAAGTCCTGTTCATATTTACATTCGAAGCATGAAAATATACATCAGATGAGCTGTCTATACAATGCTCCATATCATGACTATACAATAAAAACATATCCTGTACATGCTGTGAACCACAGAGACTATACAACTCTAATGATGAGATGAGAGGTGCACTAGGTACATCTCTCTCTCCCTGAATATAAACTTTACTTCCATTCTTTTCAAACTCGAGTGTATTATTTTGATAGCTGCGTTTAAGTGTATCTCCCAACCCCCATAGCCACTCTCTTCCTAAGACTAGATCTGTCCTCTCCATGTTCATAATTTGGAAGTCCATATGATCTGTATAATCCTGCATCTTGACTTCCAAATTGGATACCATAGTATCCCATATTCTTTTATCTTGCCCTTGCATCATAGATACAATGTATTTATGTGCACTAGGCTGCTGGGGAATCTTCAATTTCTTGACCAAAGCATAGTTTATGAAGTTATGAGTGGCAGAGTCATCTATCATGACTCGCACCCTGGTCCCGTATACACTACCATGTAGCTTGACCAAGTCATGTGGTCCAAACTGCGGTGACCACAATGACTGAGTCAAACAACACGTGTGCTCTATATCCTCGTGCATCACCTCCACTCCCTTGCAGCTAGAGCTGCCATGAATGGGAAGGGTCTGCACTAGGTGGACCGCCTTTTTGCCTCTTTCAGGAGCCGTACTAGACTCTGGTCCTTTCTTCTTTTCTTCCCCCTTGTTGAGTGGACAATTCCACTGCGAATGACTAGGGGATAGGCACCTAAAACACAGGTTCTCTCTTTTGGCCTTCTCAAACTGGTCTGTAGATAGCTTAGCCCTTGTGATCTTTATTTTTTAATAAAAACTTTGTTTTTCCCAAAAGGCAACTTTTTCTTAAATTTAGTGGTGCTTAGAGGTTTAAGGGGCTGATCCGTCTCCATAGGAGTATACTGAGGACGGTTATGGTCCTCATATATCTGTGCATATTTGATCGCCTCCTCAAATGTCTTAGGCGCATTCCTCCTGACTTCCCTCTTTATGGCTTTATCCAAGCCCCTAATAAACCCTCTGGTTTTCTGAAAATCATCAAGACCCTTAAGCTTCAAAGTGATCTCTCTATAGTGGGATAGATAAACTGAAAGAGGCCTGCCTCTTTGAGTAATCCTATCCCACTCATCCCAATTCCTCTCCTCTTCATTTTCAGGAAGAAACTCTTTTAGGAAAAGAGTGTCAAACTGAGTCCAGTCACTAGGGATAGAGTTCACCTCCTTAAGACTCATCCACCACTTATAAGCACGTGGGCCGAGGGAAAGACTCGCCTCTAGCACACGATACTCAGGTGGGGTGCCCTTCAATTGATGCAAATCATGCCACATTTGTAAAAAAGTGTAGATTGCATCCTTATTCCTGTCTCGGTCATCCCCCGTGAAGGTAGGTGGCTTCAAGTCTTTCAGGAGGGGAGCTTCCCTAGAGCTCTCTCCTTTATGTTTACTAGGAAGAGAAGTCTCTTTCCTAGTAATCTCTAGAGGAATGGTAGGAGTCTCTCTTTCTTTCCTAGCTAGGAAAGAGGTGACACTAGTCTCAAGGGAGATCATTTGAGACTTAAGTTGCTGTATAAGAGATGTAATGCTACCCAAATCTTTCTCTAACTTAAGGGTTTGTTCTTTCAAATCAATGAATTGGTCACGAGTGACAAATTCATCTATAAGCTCTTCATATGTATACTCTTGCTGTGAAGGCTCTTTTTCTTCTACATTCTCTTCTATTTCTTGTCCAAACTCTACTTCTTCCATCCTAGCATCCGGATCCTCTAGTTGCTCTCTAGGTGGAGAAGTGGTCTCAACTACTTGTTTGCCTTTAGTTTCCATGTTTAAGTACCCTTCCCCCATTCGCTAACTAGAGAGTATGAAAATGAATGGAAGTAGAGTTTAAATATGCAAGAAGAAGAGAAATATAACACAAGAGCACTTCCCTGATACAAAGTAGAGTTGCGGAAGCGAAATCCAGGTGGTCCTTGATGCTTCAAGCCGCTGATTTTGATTCCTCGCCAATCCCAAAAGAAAATTGGAAATGTCCGCTTGGTCCGGGGAGGTTCTAGACACCATAAACCATCCAAAACAACACCAAAAGTGCGTAGGAAAAGCCTCAAACGGGCAAACAGAGTGCAACTGAATAATTTCAAAGATATTCCAATCCTCGCCAGTCCACAAATTGTTGCCCAACACCTGCACTTCAAGAATTTGAGACTATCCCAAGTGAAAAAATTGGATTTGGAGTCCGGATGATAAAAAACTAGGCCCGGGAGTGGCCGCCTAGTTCCTGCTGAAGCGCTGCAGAGAGATTTTGATGGGGCAAATCTCGTCCAAATCCAACACCGATGGTCTCTGAGTGAAGCTTGGAAATGTAGCTTCGAAACGTGACCAAGATTTTTAAAATCCGATATGGTATGAAGAAGATATGGTCCAGAGAAGTGAGGTGTGTCACCGGTGGGAGGTAAAAAGGTAACCCTCTTGAAGTAGAGACTTTGAAGAGCTCCAAACTGAAGGACTGAAGCTTTTCAATGAAAACCCAAAACCCTAAACCCTTCTCCACAGCCCGTAATACATATATGCATCCTCATTTAGCCAATATCTTGATTCAAAAGGTCTCTTTTATTCTTGTAAAATCAAGAAAATTTTTGATTTTGAAATGGCTTACACTTTGCTTTCGAAAACCTCAGTCCATGAGCATGACAATCGATGAAGATGGAGCTTTATCCCACATGCGCGTGCTGCTGCAGTCTAGGAGGATATAAATCAAATTGAAGCCTTCACTTCATCACCTATGAGGAGGGGAGGAGGAGCTTGGTCTTCTCAGCAGCTGCCCGTCGGCTGTCCTCTGGCCGCCCGTCGCCTATCCTCTGGCCGCCCGTCGCCTGGGACGCCTCGGTATGCGTGTCGTTTACTCCTGTTGCGTGGCGCGTCCGTCGCCTGTTCCCTGGCTCGGATACCAATGTTGGCTCTCCAGTGACTCCCCTCACTTTTGGGGAGGTTCCTGCACAAGTCCCGAGGCAACTCTTCTCTCTGATCGCACGAGCACGGAGATCGAAGCTATTTCTGAACCGCCCAGCCACGTAGGATTCTCTTAATCTCTCTCTCATTGATTGAGTCCAATGATCTACACATGAGTGCCACTTGGCACTCATGTGAGAATACTCTAAAATGAGTTAGGAGGTGGTTCACACCTCCTCTTTTATTGACTCCTTATAACACTCTAGCTTGTCCATAGCTTCCTCTATGGAAGCCTCTTCCCCTTTGATTCCTTGTAGTTTTGTAGCATTCCTCTATAGTGTGGTTGTTGAGACCACATACTTTGCATGGTGAATTGTTGTAGGGTCTCCCCCTACCTTGCTTACCTCCTCTGCCCCTACCTCGAGCACCTCTTCCTCTTCTTGAATAATTAGCTTGAGAGGTACTAGCCTCTTCATCTTGTTTCTTACCTTTACCTTTATCCTTAACTTTATTCTTATCTCTATAAAGGACGGAAGATTGGTTACGTCTTGATTTGTCACCATTGCTATTGAGCTTTGCCTCATGGTTGAAGAATTGTCCCATCAAGGTGTTGAGATCAGGTATGTGCATATGCATGTAGAGGTCCATGGCTATGGTGAAGGACTCCCACTTGTCATCAACTTTTATTCCATTGATGATCTACCTCACAATGTGCTCTTCCTCTATCTCTTCTCTAGTGCTTGCAAGCTGATCTACTACATCTTTCATTTTGGTTACCTAATCAACCAATCGTTGCTTTGGTTGTTTCTTGAGGGTTGTGAACTCCATCCATAATTTATTCTTCCTAGCTCTTGTGTTGGAGGAGAAGTATGATGCAAGCACTTCCCAAGTCTCTTGGGAGGTCTTACAATTTCTAACATGTGGTAACAAGAAATCAGAGATTGATTTTAATAGATATGAAATGGCAAGAGCATCCTTTGCACACCATGTGGTTAGCCTCTCTTGCTCTTCCCTTGTTGGTTGATTCTTGCTCCTCAAGATTGGCATGTCTTCATCTCCTCAGATGTATCCATATAAGCTTCTCCCTTGAAGATATGCTTGCATCCTTAAGGACCATGCTGAGTAGTTGTTCATGTCCAATTTGTCAATGAAGGATGGAAATCCATCTCGCATGTTGATTGAACTTGCTCTGATACCACTGTTGGAGGAGATGGTGGATAATCACAAGAGATGAGTTGGTGTAGCTAAAACCTGCTTCACACCTGCTATAAGTGATGGCTAGAGAGTGTTGTGTGCCTCTTTATATAGCTAATAAGCATAAATGATCACATATGTTTCTTGGTAGATGATGCACTAATGATAGGATCAAAACAGATAGGTAGGCATATGATCCAAGGTCCAAAACTTGCTATTTTGGGTGAGACACCTACTTAGAGTTTTGCACCATTCTCTGAGTACAACAACAATTAATAAAATTCCTTTTGGGGAACTTCAATTATCTTAACAAGCTACCAAATTTGAGTGAAATCATCTAAAATGATAAACTATATGTAGAGAGATATGTTTAGCAAATCAAGCAACCATCGCGATGTTTACATGCCTTGATAATGAGAGACTAGTGAGCAATGATTGCTCAATATCTGATGATCGCGAGAAGCATTAGTAATGAAACTTTGTATGATTAAAGTAGACAATATGCTCAAGCTATAATGTTTGAAAGCAAGAGAAATGATCCACTATATAGTGAGAAACAACTTAAAAGAATTCATTGTTTTGATGGAGTGTGATAGAGATATGGGAGTAGAAAGTAATGAACATGTATGAATTAAATCATGTAAAAGTATGACGTCATTCACAATAAGTCATTGCTCAATGAGTGGGAAATGAGTGAGCTATGTGGTGAGATCCTCTTCTCAATGGAAGTACGTGAATATGATTTTTGAACCTCTAGATCCACGCGGGCATTTCATATCCTCTTTTATAGCTTTTGTTGGAGCCAAGGATTTGAATTCAAATTCAAATCTCTACCAATAAAATGCATCCTAAAGTATAGGATTGATTCTCTGTTGACTCAACTACCAAAGGTTACGAGATTATATGCTTCCTAACTCCTCGTGGGTTTAATGACCTTTTACATATGTAATTTAGAAGCAAAGTTACAAGATGTTGTGCATATGAATCCTTCCATGTGTAATGTCAATACATCAATCTTATGTGAGGTCATCAAGTGTGTAGGCTTGGGATTCATTGCACCAACATTTTTGGTCTCCTAATCACCATGAGAATGCTCACCAAATTTCATGCGATTCTGAGACTGTGATTGGAGGGGTGTTGAGGATGCCCTAGATGAAGTGACAACCTGCTCTGATACCAATTGTTGGATTTCAAGGTCTGCAGAAGCACACGAATAGCAGAAGGAAGAAGAAGAAGCTTGGAGCATAACACACAATACTGAATGTAGTACCACTAGAATGTACAAAGATAAGTAACCCATTAGGGCGATAGGTGTATATACAAGTTGAGGGAAAAAAACTCCTAAATAGGGAAGAAGGTGCCTTGTCGGTCCTAGAGTGTTCACACACATCACTATCTAAATATATCAGTAGTTTTCAAAGACTATGCTCCATAGAAGGGTATTACTTTTGATGAGACCTTTTCTCCCACATGTTGGATGACCATTTTTCATAGCATTTGTGCACTTGTAACTAATCATGATTGGAATGTATATCATTTGGACACAAAAATTGCTTTCTGAATGGTGATTTACATGAAGAAGTGCATGTATTCCATGTTGAGATATCAAGCTCAACATGTGATGATCAAGGATGATACGCATCACGTTTTCATTTATTTGACATGTATAGTGGCCATGCCAATATATGTCACGGACACTTTAGTGAGCTTTATTAGATTTATCTACTCGGATTGATGGCACATTGGTTTCTTGCGAGCTCACTCATTTGCGGACATTATGATTTTCCTTATGTATTGTTCTTTATATATAACACTAGTTGTATTGTTGTATTAGGTCATTCTTGAATATTCTATTTATGTAATAGAAGAAGAAGATCATTCTTCCTTGCCTCAATTTGTGTGTGCTCCTCTTTTTGTGTGTGAGAGCTCTCTTTCTTATCTCCTTTCCCTTGACATGGTATGAGAGCCAGTGTGGTTGTAGAGAGCTCGTGGAGAAGATCGATAGCAAAGAGTATGTGAGAAGGTGTGGAGAATGAAGGCTTCACGAATGATCTCATATTTCTATGTAATTTGGTGTGAAGATAGAAGTAATTTTGACCTCCAAATGATCTCATATTTCTATGAAATTTGGTTTGAAGATAGAAGTAATTTTGAGTCTGGCAAGGCAAAGCCCATAGAGAAAAGATGTTAGTTTGCAAAATTGTAACCTACATTCTATTAAAAAATAGTCAAATATTCGAGATCCAAATTTTCAAGTGATTGCATGTACTATTGTTACACAAAAACTCTACTTTTCTAATATCAAACTATCATATCACAGTGACAATGTTCAACCAGAGGTACTACTTCTAGTCCTTTTGTAGTGTTGTGAGTTTCTATAAAAATGGTAAACACTAATGGAATGAGTCAACTTATGAGTGACAAATTGGAGAAGAACAACTTTTGTGCTAGGGGATTGAGAATGATAAATTTATTGATGGGAAAAAACTATTGCAAGTACATTGAAGGAGAGAATGAAAACACTCTATAGTTACTAGGGAGGAATCAGACTGTTGATGAGTTAAAAGCATATGAAGAGTGGATGCAGGAACTCATTCACATCCGGAGTGAGACCCGCATCCTATATGTGCCCACAGGAACTCATTCACATCCGGAGTGAGACCTGCATGGAAGGTCACGATATTCACAAGATCTTCCATCGCGCACTAAAAAACAGATGAGAACACAAAGCACAAAAAGCTCGCAAACACACAAAGACACAATAGCGACTAACAGTGGGAAGACCAAGATTAAGTAGAAACACTAGAAAAATCAGGCAATAAGAACCCTAATCATAATGCAGTATTGGAAATATACCGACATAATAATGACATGGGTGCATTAATATAATCAAGGCGGCCACTAATCATGTTTAGTTAGGAAAACGCAACTATTACGGTCAATCGGTCAACCGAAACATAGAGATAAGAAAAAGAAGTCGAGTGAGAAAAATGGTAAAAGAAAAGAAATAAAAATATCGATGACACATCATGGAGACGTCGACGATAGATAATAGGGACGAACCTTGGAGTCATTGATTGCTTTAGGAAGTAGGACACCGATTAAGGTGGATAACCAAAAAGTTACAGGTCCCACTTGTTCGGTAATACGGTAGGGACCGAACCAGCGCAGTTTAAACTTTCTGGTGGACCTATTCGACTTAGCATTATAAAAGAGTACTAATTGGTTTACCATAAACATAGGGTTTTTGAGGAACCGAGCGTGGGTTTTGGCTTGTCTAAGCTGCACTTCCTGCAACGCCAGGGAACTCTCAAGACGTTATTCATCCAGAGATCGTAAAGCCTCCAATCGAAAGGGAAAATATTCTTCCAATAATAGCTTTTGTTCGAGGGCCACCCATAGACTAGGAACCACCAGTTCCATAGGATCAATCACTTCCAATCCATACGTCAACTTGAAAGGAGTTATTCTAGTCGCCACTTTGTATGTGGTATGATAAGCCCATAATACAGCAGGGATAAATTGGTCCCATCTCTCTAAACAATCTAATACCAGTTTCTTTAAGATGTTCAATAGAGATTTGTTGGTGCTTTCAGCGAGTCCATTTGCTCGTGGATAGTAGGGTGAACTAAACTTATGCACAATCTGGAAGGTTTGAGTCAACACTTGCATTAATGTATTTGCAAAGTGTGTACCTTGATCAGTTACTATCTCCAAGGGTAATCCATAGCATGGAAAAATATCCTTCATCAAACATTTAGCTACCACAATAGCTGTAGCTGACCAAAGAGCCCAAGCTTTGGCCCATCGAGTTGCATAATCCGTACATGTCAAAATGTATCAGTTACTAGTAACCGTCGCAGGAGGATTAATGGGGCCAATAAAATCCAAAGCCCATTTTTGGAAGGGTTCCAGAGGCACAACTAGTTGGAGTGGAAAGAGATGTCGTAGAAAAGGCTGACCGGGATGCTGACATGCATCACACTGCCGCACATACTGAGTGACATCACAGCACATCATAGGCCACCATAAACCACTGTGTAGGATCTTCCGGTGTGTCAGGTCACCCGCAAAATGTCCTCCGGTTGGGGTAGAATGAGCCATTGTAATTACTGAAGCAATTTCATGGGGGGGAAACACATCATAGCAACACGCCCGAGTGATCCATATAATATAACTACCCTACAATTAGGCAAAATCATCGACTATACACAGCTAATCTTCGTCGAGCAATTGAAGAGGTCATAGGAGGCGAACATCCACTTGTCAAGAAAAAGCACTAAAGTATCATAGTAAGAAGAGGGTACCAGCAATTCCTGTTGATCATCTTGTATTGTCTCTGCTACATAAATAGTGGGTGTTGTATCATCAAATCGTTCAGGAAGTTCATTGGAATCCAACCGAGAGAGAAAGTCAGCAAGCGCATGTGCTGACCCTAGTCGATGTACTATAGAATAGTCAAACTCTTGGAGCAACAAGACCCAGCTTGCTAGTCTTCCTCCCAAATGTTGTTGGTGAACAAGGTACACCAAAGCTGCATGATCGACATGGAAGGTGAAACGTCGTCCCAACAAATAATGTCAGAATGTCTTCACCGAATACACTAAGCTGAGACATTCACCTTTAGTGACTGAGACATTCACACACACTCTCACTCTCAAGGAGAATCACACACACAGATTGAGGCAAGGAAGAAGGATCTTCTTTTTCTTCTTCTATTACATAAAAGGAATGTACAAGAATGACCTAAAACAAGAATATAAGTGCAATATATAAAGATCAATACATAAGGAAAAAAATAATGTCCGCAAATGAGTGAGCTGGCAAGAAACAAATGTGCCATCACTCTCGGTAGATAAATCTAATAAATCTCAATGAAGTACCCCTCACATATATCGGCATGATCACTATGCATGTCAGAGAAATGAAAAACTAGTACGTGTTATCTTGGATCACCACATGTTGAGCTTGATATCTCAACACTCCCCCTTAAGCTCAATGCCATATCCTATCATCCAAGCATCTTATGAAACTTCTTCAACTTCTCAGCTCCAAGTTCTTTGGTGAAACTATCAGCAACCTGCTCATCTGTTCTCACATAAACAAGATCAATATCACCTGCTAATACCTTCTCTCTGATGAAGTGATAATGTACCTCGATATGCTTTATTCTAGCATGGAAAACATGTTTCCATGCTAACTATATGATGCTAAGATTATCACAATAGATAGTGATAGGCTTTTGCACTTCCACACCTAAATCTGCATGTAACATCACTAGCCATGATGCCTCACATGCTGCCGTTGTAGCACCTCTATACTCAGCCTCTGAACTCGAAAAAGCAACAATGGGTTGCTTCTTACTGCTCCATGTAATAGCTCCACCTCCAATTGAGAAAAGAAAGCCACTAGTAGATCTTCTATCTAGAGTACTACCAGCCCAATCTGCATCGGTGTATCCATGAACCCGCAACTCTACACCAGCTTCATAACACAATGCATAATCCAAAGTGGCACCCACATAACGTAGAGTATGCCTCAGAGCATCCAAATGTGGCTTCTTGGGAACCTGCATAAAGTGCCTTTCAAGTCCAACAGTGTTACTTAGATCAGGCCTTGTAATTGTGAGATAGGTAAGACTTCCCATATTTTTCCTATACATAGTAGCATTTTCCAATGCTTCACCTGATGTAGTATCCAACTTCAAATTCTGATCTAATGGCATAGAAATTGGCTTACAACCAGCCATACCATACTTTTGCAGCATATTCAAGGCATACTGCCTTTAGGACATCCATATACCTGTTTCTATATGTATAAACTCAACGCCCAAGAAATAGCACAACACACCAAGATCTTTCATGTCAAATTCTTGCATAAGAAGTTGCTTTACCTCTTTGATGCTTTCTTCATTATCGCCACCTACACTCAAGTAATCAACATAAATGGCCACAATCGTGATGCCATCATCAAACTTCCTTGCATATAGTAAATGATTTGCATCATACATAGAAAACCCAATGCTGGTTAAGTAATCATCAATCCTTGCATGCCATGCACACGTAGCCTGCTTCAGCCCATACAAAACCTTTTGCAACCTGCAAACATATTCTAGATGCTTTGAATCTTCATATCCTTGTGGTTGGTCCATATATACTTCTTCTTGTAACTCACCATGTAAGAAAGCATTTTGCACATCCATCTGATGCAAAGTCCATCCTTTTGCTATAGCTAATGCAACAAATGTTCTGACCGTAGACATTTTAGCTACATGGCTAAATCTTTCCTCATAATCAATGCCATATGTATGTGCATAACCTCTAGCTACCAATTGTGCTTTATATCTGCTTATGCTACCATCAGCATTATGCTTTACCTTGTAAACCCATTTGCAGCTTATGGGTTTCTTTCCTTGTGGCAATGGAACTAGCTTCCATGTATCATTTCCATAAAGTGCAGCCATCTCCTCATCCGTAGCGTTTTCCCAATTTTCATTACCAATTGCATCTTCAAAACAAGAAGGTTCAAAATCTTGTATTACCTTTGTCATGTAAGCACAATGGCAAGCCATGTAACTATCATATGTCAATTGTTGCATTGAATTATGCATCCTCCCAGATCTTCTTGGTCTTGGGTCACTTCTCCTTGTATCATCTGCATGTGCCCTTCTTACTCCTAGAGTCTTCACAGAGGGCAATCCAAGTTCCTCATCAAGACTCTTTTATGAACCACTTGAATCTCCATCAACATCTTCAAAACCTGCACATGTTTTATTATCAACAGAAAGCTTTTCTTTACCTTTCTTGGATGTATTTGATGAATTTACTGGACTGAAATTTCCACGCAATCTTCCACTCCATGGATTTGAGTTAGAACTATTGCTTGCTGATGCATCTAGTCAACTCAAAACTTGAGATTCTGCACTTGAGTTTTCAGCATTTTCTTTGTCATTTGGTTCAAGACTTAGTCCTTCTTTGGCATATGCATAGAAGCTTGAAATTTCATCAAATACCACATCTCTGATCACCTTCACCTGTTGCGTTAGTGGGTTATAACATTTGTACCTCTTTTGCTCAAGGGAGTATCCAATGAAGACACATTTTTCTACTTTCAGATCAAGCTTCGTCCTCAACTCATCTGGAACATGTACATACGCAATACATCCAAAAACTTTCAGATGTGATAAGTTTGGCTTCTTACCTGTAAACTTCTCTTTATGTGTAACTTTATGTGCAGTAGGAGTCAAAGTTTTGTTCATGATGTATACAACAGTATGCATAGCTTCTACTAAAAAACAATGAGGCATATTCTTCTCAGCCATCAAGGCTCTTGCTATTTCTGCAATATTTCAATTTTTGCGTTCAACAACGCCATTTTGTTGTGGTGTGTACCTGCATGAAAACTGACGTTGAATTCCATGATTTTTTAGAAAATTGCTGAACTCATTAGACATATATTCACCTCCTCCATCAAATCTTAATGTCTGAATGTACTTCCCTGTCTGCTTTTCCACCATAGCCTTAAAATTCTGGAAGTGAGTGAACACCTCGCTCTTCTCTTTCATGAAATATACCCATACTTTGCATGTATGGTCATCAATGAAAGTAACATAAAACCTACAAGCACCCATAGATGTGGTCTTTGCTGGACCCCAAACATCTGTATGTACTACTTCTAGTACATTATCACTAACATGCTTGTCATGTGGAAATGATGTTCTTGACTGTTTACCAATTTGACATGCTACACATACCTTTTGCATTTTTGCAGCTTTGAAATTTGGTAGTCCATGGACAATCTCCTTTGACTGCATCAATTTCACCCTTTGCAAGTTTGCATGTCCAATCCGTTTGTGCCACATCTCTATATCTGCAATAACTCCTGCACCTTTGGCAAACATGGCTGCATTCATTTCAGGAATCTTCACATTTAAGGTGAACATCCTACCCACTTTGTTTCCTTTGGCAACCAATCATCCATCCTGCTTGTACTCTTCTACATATAATGCATTAGCATTGAACCTGACTTGTAACCCCTGGTCAACCCTTTGTCCAATAGAAACCAGATTCTTTGTTATATTTGGAACATGCAACACATCAGCAAGATGTTTTACCTTCCCGTCCTCCATAGACAATGCTATGTTTCCTGTATGCTCAATAGGATGTGATGTATTATAACCTGTTTCAACATATCTAGGAACTAGCATTTTCTACAAACTACTAAACCATTATGCATGACTAGTCATGTGATTTGAAGCACCTGAATCAACATAACAAACATTATCATTCGATTTTGAAACACCAGCAGACATTGTATTCATCATGTGATGGTGAACCATAAACAACTTCTCAGAATCATTTGCACTTGTGGATGCATAGTTGTTTTGCTGCCTTCTGTTATTTTGATTCTTCAACCTGCAAGCACGTTCAAAGTGTCCAGGTTTCAATTCCAAGCATCCTTTACTATCATTACCTAAATCATTTCTTTGGAAATTGCTACGACCTCTTTGGCTCCCCCTGCCTCGAAATTGTCCTCTTCCTCCTGCATGATTTTGTTGTTGACCTTGGTCTTGGTTACTATTTCCTCTTCCACTTCCAAAACCTCTATCTCTCCCTCTTCCTCTATGAGAGTAGAATACCTACTCAGAACTGGGCTTTCCTTGGGAGTCTTAATCCTCACCAAGATTCTTTTCTTCAATAATCAGCATAGATACCAGATCAACAAAATTCGGAATATTTTCCCTAGTCTATATGGAAGTTCTGAGCTGCTTATACACAACTCCTAAACCATGAAGGCACACTTCCACCTTATCATCATCATCTACATTCATGGCAATAGATGCAAGTGACTCACATATGCTTTTGATTTTTCGAGTGTAGTCACTTACCGACATGCTCTTCTTTTCCAATGTATGTAGCTCGTTCTTGAGTTGCAATTTCCGTGCCTTTGTATTAGTCTCATACAAAGTGACCAAACTATTCAAAGCCTGTTTTGGAGTCTTGGCATCCTGTATGTGTCCAATCATGCTATCTTGTATGCTAACAGATAGCCAATACATTATCTTTCATGCTCCTTGATTCCATTCCTCATATGCTCTTAACTGGTTTGCAGTCTGATTCCTTTCTCGTAAGTGCAGAGCATTTTCATTCTCTCCTTCGATGTACTTGCAGTAGCCTTTTCCCATCAAGAAATTTGTCATTCTGAATCTCCAAGCATGGAAGTTTTTCTTCTCATTCCATCTGCATTTGCCATTTCTACAACAATTCACAACACTGCAAAACACTACAAGTAGCACTTCTGCTTGAACACTGTCGCACTATGATGTGACAGTTCGATCTAAAAAAAACACAGTTTTCATGTATCAACAGTACATGGAATCGCTTAAAATTCTGAATCTGGAATATATGAGTGTCGCCAAAAAACAACGCAAGTTACAATTTCTGAAACTGACATGGTGTTTCTGTGGGCCCCACCTTGTGGGCTCGAAACGGAGGTTGAGATGGTTCCGAAACTCTCTGAAACTGCGGGCCGTTTGTGAAATCGCATTTTCCCCATGCCTTGCCATGTAGTCTTCATCGTCGCCTTCTCCACGAGCTCTCTACAACCATGTTGGCTCTGATACCATGTCACGTGGAAGGAGATAAGGAAGAGAGCTCATAAGGAAAAACCTAATGTCTGCAAATGAGTGAGCTGGCAAGAAACAAATGTGCCATCACTCTCGGTAGATAAATCTAATAAAGCTCAATGAAGTGTCCCTGACATATATCGGCGTGACCACTATACATGTCATAGAAATGAAAAACTAGTACGTGTCATCCTGGATCACCACATGTTGAGCTTGATATCTCAACACTCGAGGGCTCTTGGCCTTCGCTGAATTGCCTTGGCATTCAGTGGAGTGTCATCCCTTTTGTGTGCATATTATATCTACCATAGCCTCCATGCCTACTACTGAGTAATGCTGGCCAATAAAATGTTTTAACCCCCGTGTTGTCGTTACGCTCAGCATTTTTGCGAAGGGGTTTCGTCTCCCTCAGTAGGGATTGGTCGATGGACCGCTTCTCCCCATGGCAACAATGAAAGAACTTTCTCCCCAGCACTCACCTAATGAGTTTTCCATTCTTTATCATCTTGAACCCGAGTGCAGCACGCTTCAATTTCTTGTAGCAGCCTTAAATCTTCATAAACAAACTTACGGTATCTCCCGTCCATTCTATTCCATGATAGACACTGCCTCCTGAGAAACCGTCAATTTCACATCCTTTTTCTTCTGGTGCACTCACCATGAATGCTTAGCAATTTCCAAATAGTTAGCCAAGCATGAGATTCCTCGTACCCGATTGCCACATCTTCTCACCCTTCTTCTTCCCGTGATCCAAGAAGCGCAACCACCCCTAGAAACACTTTGCTTTTACATGAAGAATCTACCTAGATACTGGAGGAGGAGGATGACGAGGACTTGCTACACTTCTTCCCGTGCAAATGCAGACGTCTTAGCCCATCACAGCCAAGTGCAGGATTCAACCACACTTCATGAGGTTGAACTCTTTCATGATACTGCCACGACGTTACATGGCACATCGGCATCCTCTTCTCCTAGCAAGCAGCAAGAGCCAAATGTAATCATGGAAGATGTCACTGCAGTCCAATCGTAGGATGAACCGAAACAACTGGATGCTAAGCCTCTATAGGACACAATGGAAGATACTACTATTAGTGAGTGTCATCCTTCTTCTCCACTAGTCACAGACGATCAAGCAGACACCGCCAAGCAATCGACCGATAATGAAGTAGTGGTCCTTGAAGTTGTTCTATCGGTGCCCCAAAATGAAATCATAATTGTCTTAGTCCTAGCCGCTCTTATTCCCCTTCCTCCTCCAACCACCATTCTTACTGATGCTGAAGTTCCTCCCTCTGCGCCTTCAACTTCCATTCGTGAGGCATCGACCAATCTCCTATCCTCTCCTGACTACTCTCCACCATCATCGCCTCACGTGCTTTTTGCCTCATCATCGCAGCCTCCTTCTTCTCTTCTTCCATTAGTTATGTTCACCGTATTGGCATCCATGGGCCAATTACTCATTCAATTCTCCCAAGAGTTGCCTCTGCAGATGAAGATGGCTCAACAATCTCTTCGACAGGAGCTGCAAAACAAAGTTGATCTTTTAGAAGCGGACACTGCCCCCCTCCAAGAAGAGTTGCTTGAAGCAAAAACTGATATTCATTCATTGCATACTCAAATCCTGTGACTCCAAGAACAGTTAACAGAAAAAGACAGTATCATTGCTCAACAAGACATAGAAATCACAGGTTTGAAGCAAGTAGTTACAGATAAGACAGATGCTATGACAACATTAGGCAATGAGCTCCATAATATGTGGGATGCACTCAATGTTTTAGAAGAAGCTTCGCAGTCGCTCGCTGCTAATGTACTTAAAGCTAAAGCTAAATTGCATAAGGTCACTGAGCAGTTGTTCCAGAAAGATAATGAATTTTCAGTTGAAATTGCCAAGCCTATCTTGTTGAAGAAGGAGCTTGTAGCTGTGAAAAAGGAGCAAGAAGCTTATTTCAAAACCATTCAGTTTCAATCTCAGGAACTTGAGCGAAGAGAAAAGCAATTGGGAGTTCAGGCGGATAGGCTCTCGCACATTAATGCAGAAGTAGCTGACATAAAACTGCACAAAGACGCTGCTCTTGCCAATGAGTTATATCTCCATGAAGCATTTTTGCAGATGCAGACAGAATCACTAATAAGTCAGGTCATAGCTGCCAGTTCAGTTCGAACTAATGCACAACTGATTGAACCTACTATTTTGAAGGATATGTTAGATTCCTTAAAGCAGAAGATCACCCACACATTTAAATTAGCTCACTCTATGTATATCCAGGGTATCATAGATGAACCTTGACTGTGTAATTACCATTTTTGGGTACAAGTCCACCATGCATGACAGTGTGAGCCGCCGGAAAGGAACTCATAATTTTTGTAATATATTCCCTAAAAAGTCACATGCATACTAAAAAGGCATAGTGCAAAAGTTGTAACTTTTTACTCATTAATGGAAGAGGAGTCGCGCAAAGTAGAAGGCATCGTGTTACCGGACTGTGCGTCTGGGCGAGAGCCGAAAGTGAAGTGCAGTTTGCTAAATTCCTGCGTAATTTGAATACTTAGCCATTCTATTGATTAAGCTTAATAATTAATTAAGTCTTAATTAAGTATTAAAGATTGACAGATTAACTTGATACATGAAGAAGTTATATAGTTAACTTTGCAGTAGTATTGAGGTGTTCTGTAACATATTCAAAATAGTTAATGCATGAAATTCTATGAAGTCGGATATAATGAATCTGTAGATTTGGGAAAATACAAACAAGGCCTCTGTTTACAGACCCCTAACCATCCCAAGAACCCAGAGTTGAATTAACTTTAAACAGTGAAGGTTTAACAGAAGGAATTCATTATCATGGCAAGTCCTCAATCACTTGTATGTTTTTTCTCATACACTTAGTGTGTGTGTGTATAAAAAGTTTTTTAAGGCTAGATCAGGAGTGGAAAGGTTAAGGTTATGAGTTAGCTAAAGAGCTTTGTAGTAGGTTATGACACCTAAAACAACAAAATATCAAAATTTGCATTTTCTAGGGATCATTGATCCTTATGAGTGATGAAAACCAAAATACCATATAAAAATTCATTTTCAAGGTCACAGGTATTGTGGAGAGAGAGAATCACCATCAATATTGTCTGAGTTTCTATCACCTAGAATGCAACCTATAGTAAGAGTTTGGGGCTAAGAATTATGAGAGAGACTGCTTGAGGTGAGCCCAACATACTGAAGATATCATTTTTACTTATAACCACACACATGGGGAGAAAAGACACCACTCAAGTATCATGAGGAACATAGGGTATTTTTGAGATACAAACACATAGAGGAAAAGAGGAGAGCACAAGGAACCCACTGATCACTTTTGAATTTCATTTTGTGTAAAAAAAGCCCAAGTATCATGATCGATTGAGTTTGGTATCACGATACAGAGTTCTCGTGTGTCTTATATACCTGACAAGTATCGTGTATCATCGATACCTTACTCCTAGTCATGTACACAATACCTAGATATCGTGTATCATGAATAACTGAGTATCATCAAGTGATACTCAAGTATTGAGTATCTTGTATCATCTCTTTATGAGTATCATGTATTATCAATACAAGACAAATATCATCATGTGACATGAGTCTCGTGTATTATTTTTTCAAGTATCATATCATGGACCCTAAGTATTGTGTATTTCCAAACATACAAGTATGGTGTGTCTCTGATCTTTGGTCATGTATCATGTATTGTGTATCGTGCCCATAAGTATCATGTGTCACGTATCACTAACCCATGTGTCACCTGGAAGCCCAAGTATCATATTCTGAGTTTAGGTATCATGTATCATCTAAGAGCCTAAGTATTGTGTATCATAAAACATCATGAACACCTAATTGATCCAAAGTTGACATTTGGGAAATTCCTTAGTCAAAAACACTAATAAAACCCTCATCTAAACATAAGCAAATATCTAAAAGAGACAACAAAAAGCTTACGGCTAGAAAACTTACAAACCTTCATAGAATGTGAATGAGCGTGAGATTAGAAAAAGCATTAGGGAGCCAAAGGAGTGGAATCTCATAAGCATGGAGTGTAACCCAAAGAAGCATCCACTCTACATACTCAGATACTTCTAGTGATTTTTAATAATGTTGACATCTGAAGACATGCATAGTTCTATCCATTCTTCAAAAGTCATGTCTTTAATAGAAGGAGAATATAAAACTTCCTTGCAGCATGTTTTAACAAACTTGCATGAAGTACTTATATACCTAGATGGGCTTAACATATATGAAGCGAGACTGAGAAACTCTACTACCTCTAAAGTTTTCTAGAGACTAGTAGTAAAATTTTAAGGAGTTTACATGGACAAACAAGGGCACTTTTACTTAGTAGCTGAGCATCTTGAGAAAATTAATGAAATGGGATAAATTGACGAACCAAGTAACCCAACCATTACAGACAATAGAGAGCCAGTGACTACTCAAAGAGGAAAGTTTTTTGTAGTCAATGTCTTCAAAGGAGATAGAATCCCCCAAGATGATGACCTAGTGGATTTCTATCTGATTGTTGGAACGGATAAGTTGTTGCAAGCAAATATGCCTATAATATGAAGCAATGCCAATCCTACTACTATTTATGAGCTACAAGATCTAGCAGACTCCTCTAGAGTCAAAGACACGGCTAGAAAAGACTTAGAGAGGGTGGTAGTACCTATGACCTCATTGATAAACTCAAAAAACACAAGGCTATGAATAGAGTACAGTGATTACTATGCCTATGAACATAATCCCATAGAATATGGGTCAACATATGAAGAGCAATACTATGAATATGATGGATATGGAAAATCATATGGATCTGAATATGCCAACATAATGCATGTTGCACCTAGAGCCCAAGCACTAGTAAGACAAGCAGTGAGAACACCTACATCGAGAGGTGTTGATATATTTAGGTAGTGATGTGTGTGAACACACTAGGACCACCATGCACTCTTTTCCCTCTTTAGGAGGTCTTTTTCCCCCGACTTGTATAAACACCTATATCCCTAACATGTTACTTACCTTTGTACATTCTAGTGGTAATACATTCAATATTGTGCGTTGTGCTCCAAGCTTCTTCTTCTTCTTTTGGCTATTTGCATGCTTCCATAGATGTCTAACTCCAACAATTGGTATCAAAGTAGGTCGCTGCTTCATCTAGGGTGTCATTGACACCCCTCCGATCATAGTCTCAAGAATCCCACAAAATTTGGTGAGCATACTCAGAGTTATTAGGAGATCAAAAAATCTTCATTCTATGGTGCCGAAATAAGGATCTAAACTCATTTCAGCCTTCGAATGCACTATCGTAGTGATTGTGCAAGATATTTCATCTTTTTGTTCCAAAGATCTATACAAGTTTCGGTTTGTGAGTACAAGCATGTTGAAGTCTACTACAGGTTTAGTAGAACTTGTGAGGGTAGTTCAGTTCAACTTTTTCACATACAATCCTTTTTCTACATCAGGGTATTTTAGTTAGTGGCCATGGCTCAAAGCATTGATGTATTCCATATGTTTTTTGTTGAGGATAAGTCGGATGGTACCAATTACCCATTGTGAGCATGTATTGGTTGAAAAAGGACTGTGGAACATTGTGCAAGGTGTTGAAAAATGTCCTATTACACCTACAAATACAGGTATTGAAGCTCATGCAAATGGAATTGAAGATGCTAATATTCTTTAGATTCTTGTTCGTGCTATGGTTTTTGTTGCACCTACTATGCATTGGGATGGTAGAGATGCTCAAGCACATGCATTGATAACCTTGTTTGTCAAATATGCCATTATTCCTCACATTTGCTCTTTCAGAATAGCTAAGGATGCTTGGGATACACTTACCAAATTGTTCTAGGCTAGGAATGAGGCTCATGTTGCTTACCTCTAAAAATATTTGGACAGTGAGCATATGAATGAAGGTGATTCTATGGAGGGTTTTCTAACAAAGACCAAACACTTGAAGAAACAATTTATTTCTATTGATGAAGCTATACCAGATAGCTCACTTGTGAAGACCTTTTTGAATGGTCTTCCTCATTCATATCAGAGTTTTGCTTCTACTCTTCATTTAATGATGAAAGGAAATCCAAATATCTTGTCATTTGAGGAGTTAATATTTGTTCTATTGCAAGATGATCAGTCTAGACAGAACATGTCCATTATGCATGTTGCAGATCAAACTTTCTTGTCTAATCAGAAGGGCAAAGGTAAATGGAGCTCATCTAGTAGTAAGCAAAAATCTATAAATGCTGCACATTCTAAGAACGAAGAGAAAGATGAGAAGAAATTAGAAAAGCAAAAAATTCTTTTGTAAATATTGTAAAGGAAACGATCATGCCATAAAGAAATGGCCAAAATTGGCTACAAAAGAGGCAAACAAAAAAGAGGCTAGAATGGTTATTGCAGAGGCTACAACAAAAACAGAGTTTGCTAATCTTGTGCAGATTGAAGAATGGGTGTTTACTACTATTTGCAATTTTGACCCATCTTCTCCTGAATAGTGCATGTCTAGAGTAGACTCAAAAATCTGGTACTTTGATAGTGGGGCAACCAAACATATTGCCTTGGAGCGTAGTTTCTTCACTTCACATGAGCATGCCCCTACAAGGAATACTATCACATGCACTAACAACTCCTCTTATCCTCTCATGGGAGTTGGTGAGATCATTTCGACTACTGTTGATGGTAGTTCTTTCACTTTGTCAAATGCTTTATTTGTGCCAAGGATCAAGAAAAATCTATTATCATTTTTTGCATTAGCCAAGATTGGCTTGGTTGTGAAGTTTTTTTTATGACAGATGTATAGTTCATGATCTGTCAAATGGTGACATGATTATTGCTTTTGGCATTTTATGTAGTGGGTTGTATAAGCTTATAGACTATGAAAAATCTATGAATGATTCAGCATGTGTAGTACATGATTCTCATGCTATATTAGATGCAAAGCTTTGACATGCATGCTTTGGTCATCATAATTTTGCTAGTTTGCTACGTGTGCAAAAATCTGAAATGGTTTCCTCTTTTCCCAAACGTGAGGCACCCAAAAAACATGTCTATGAAGGCTTTATTTTGGAAAAAATGCAGCATTCCTCCTTTCCAAAAGATGGTCCAGTTTGAGGTACTTAAAAATTGCAGCTTATTCACAATGATGTTTGTGATCCTATGCACACACCCTCTTTTGGAAACTATCTTCACTTCGTGACTTTCATTGATGATTTTTCGAGGCCTGCATGGGTATATCCATTGAAAGAAAAGTCCGAAGTGTTCATGTGCTTCAAACAATTTTTGGTTTTGATTGAAAATATGTCCGCATATAAAATAAGAAACCTCCATTCTAATCGAGGGGGGGAATGTATGTCTTTTGACTTTAATGCATTTTTGGCTTAATGCGGGATAAAACATCAGTGTACAATGTTGTATACACCTCAATAGAATGGAGTTGCTGAATGAAAGAACAGGTCACTCATGGAGATGGCGAGGTGTATGGTCAAGAGTCAGGCTTCACCACATAGTTTCTAGCTTGAGGTTGTCATGTGTGCAGCATATGTACTTAACAGGTGTTTCACTAACGCACTGCAATCTATTACTCCATATGAGGCTTCACATGGTCGCAAGCCATCTTTTGCTCATTTGCGTGTTTTTGGTTGTCTGGCATATGCATTAGTGCTTGAACAACATCACAAGAAATTGGATGATAAAGTAGCAAAATGTATTTTTGTTGGGTACAATTCTGAAAGCAAAGGATATCATTTGTATCATCCATAGACTAAACGCATTTTGGTTAGCCATGATGTTGTTTTGTGGAAGATGCCATTTAACCTTTACTTTCATGTACGAAGGAGACATCTGTTAGCTCCAAATACATGTATGATACTTTCCTACCCCTATTTAGAGGTGGAAAGTCTAGTGCTAGTCCTATTGAGGCAACGCCTCAACCTTTATAGGTTTCATGTGATGATGCAAATCATTCCATTTCTTATGCAGATTTGCATGATGCACTTGTTGATGAGAGAGCTGATATAGAGGATGCAAAAACTATGCCAAAATGGCTAGTGTAGACTTTGCATGATAGCAAATTAGATGCGCCTCCTTCATACCATAATCGTTTAGGCTCTCATAGTGCCTCTTTTTCATCAGATTGCTATGCTATGGCTGCCTCTAGTCTTTGTCATGAGACTGAGCCTGTTTCATTTGATGCACAAAGTTTTGAACATTGGATGGCTGGAATGCAATCTGAATATGATGCTATCATTAAAAATGGTACCTAGTCTTTATGTGACTTGCCTCCTAGCAAGAAGGCCATTAGCACTAAGTGGGTATACCAGCTATAATGTAAACCGAATGGAAGAGTTGACATGTATAAGGCTACGCCTGTTGCAAAGTGTTATGTGTAGGAAAGAGGCATCGATTTTGATGAAAATTTTGCACCTACATGCCGAATGACTACTATTCATAGCATCTGTGCACTTGCAACTCATCATGGTTGGAATGTACATCAGTTGGACATTAAAAAAGCATGTTTGAATGGTGACTTGCATGAAGAAGTGTATGTTTTTTAGCCTCGTGGGTTTGTGCAAAAAAGGCACGAAAACCATCTGTGCATGTTAAAGAAGGAAATATATGGTTTAAAGCAAGCACCATGTGCTTGGTTTGAAAAGATACATGCCTATCTAATTGCCCATGGTCTTGGGAATAGTCCAACTGAAAGCACCTTATATGTTAAGCATGCTAATGATGTGCTTCTAATCATTGCTGCGTATGTTGATGACATGTTGCTCACTAGTCCTCATGAGAAGCATATTGGTGATTTCAAGGCTGATTTGCAAGCCTCATTTAAGATGTCTAATCTGGGGCATTTGCATCATTATTTGGGCATTTAGTTTATGCAAGTTGATGGTGGAATAGCATTGTCAAACGAAGTATACTGGCATATTATTACAACATTTTGGCCTTGAGTACTGTAAAGCTATTGATACTCCTATGGAGATAGGTTTATGATTGAGTCTTCACGATGGTGGAGATGAATTTGATGTTGTTCTCTATCAAGAGGTTGTGTGATGCTTGATTTACTTATGCATTACTTAGCTATCTATTCAATTTTCTATCTCACAAGTAGGGATCACTATCCCTAGATTTGCATGCTTTTTCTGACTCTTACTATGCTGGTTGCTATGACACTTGTGTGTCCACTAGTGATTTTTACTTCATGCGTGGTAGCTCATGCATATGTTGGCTAAGCAAGAAGCAGCCTACTGTGGCCACTTCCAATTGTAAGGCTGAGTATAGGGCAGCTTTCATAGCGATTGTTGAGTGTGTGTGGCTCTTATGGATGATTTGGGTGTTGGTCAGTCTTCTACCACCATCTTCACTGACAATCATAGCGCATTGGCAGTTGTGAGGAACCCTGTGTTCCATGATCACACTAAGCACATTGAGGTGCATTATCATTATGTCAAGGAGAGGTTCTCTGTTGGAGAGATCAGCTTGGCATATTTGCCCACATAGGAGAACATTGGAGACCTTTTCACGAAGGCTCTGCCTAGGGAGAAGCCTTAAGCTTTCTGCAAAGCTTTGGGCTTACTTCCTTTTGTGGATTGATTCCACATAGCTTGACACTTCCTTATACATTAGTGCTAGCTCCTTGTTCACTACATCACTCCTAAGGAGGATTTGTTGATATATTTAGTTAGTGACGCATGTGAATACACTAAGATCATTGGGGCACATTTTTCCCTCTTTAGGAGGTTTTTTCCCCTGACTTGTATATACACGTATAGCCCTAACAGATTACTTATCTTTGTACATTCTAGTGGTAATACATTCAGTATTGTGTGTTGTGCTGCAAGCTTCTTCTTCTTCCTTGTGATGTTCGTGTGCTTCTATAGACACCTAACTCCAACAAGAGGACCGTGGTGTAGATGTGGAGGAGACTATTTCATTAGGGATTGAACCATGCCCAACTACCCACCTCCGTAGAAGGTATCAGAAGGTTATTATAGTGATTCCAAAAAAGAACATCTATTCAATGATTTCCCTAAGAATCCCTCTACGACACTTTACACTAGAAAAAAACAATGTGATTGAAGTATATGAGTCCTTTGATACTGACTAGGAATATCTAGTGCTAGTGAAGGCTATTATGAGAGCTAAAGCAAAAGAAAATAAAGAAATCCTTAGTTATAAAAAATTTGAGAGTCCAATGAGTGAAAATCAAGCAGAATCCTTACGGAAAGTGGCAAAAGATCTAGAAGAACAGTCAAAAATCTTAATGAGGAAAAACTCTCAAAAATGAAAAAATAGAAGAGAAACAACCAAAAGCAAGTGGATGAAGAAATTGGCTAAAGAATAGAAAAATTATGCACAAGACATAGAATATGTAAGAAAACAATAGCAAAACAAAAGGGACTAGTAGACAAAGTTGAGAGAAAAACGTAGACAATAATAAACACATATTGAGAGATAGAGAACTTGAATTCTCAAATTGCCAAGTGTAATGTAGTTACAACGATGGTGTTGCTCACCGATGCACTCTAAATATGCAGCTTAGATGGAAATCTAGATAGACTCTAGATGAAGGGCTTACTAGTGCACAATGCTATCTAAAGCTCAACCTAGGCCATGCTTATATAGCTTTTACAAGTGGATTATGTATAGATAAACATAGTTGAGAGATACACAATAGTCGGTAAAATATACAATTTGACAATATATCCATGACCAAAAGACCTACAGTCTCGGCTCTATGGGCCAGGGTGATAGGCCCCCTAGATGCCACTGAAGGGGGAAATCCCCCCCTCTACACTCATCCCATTAAGGTTCCATGGGGAAATGCACGATGCCATAAGGCCTTTATTTTCACCTTGAATGGAAACCCAATGTCCTAGAAGTTTATGCCCTACCTAACTCAATGGCTAGGCTAACAAAGATCATATATAACAATCCAGGGTCACATATAGACCTCATCTAACTTAGAAGCTAGGGTTTCACAAATGTCTGAGCTCTCGCAATGGCTTCTCCTTATAATGAGGGCTTTACAACTTAGAGCACCATGGATCATTTGTGGTCACTTGAGGGTGGAGTATTGAGCATATCTAGCACCCCCTCAATGTCCATCCTATAGTGAACTACCTCCTTGGTCCAATCCAAAGCTTTGGAAAGTGTCGAAGAAGTTGCTCTCTCCCAAGAACCTTGGTGAAGATGTCTCATCCATTTTCTTCAGTTGGACAATAGCTTATCTCCACAAGCCCATCCTCAATCAGATTACGCACATTGTGATACTCAATTTCTATGTGCTTAGTATGTGCATGGAAAATAGGATTCTTGGCAATGACCATGCAACTTTGGATGCCATACGTCAACTTTGTAGTCTTCTTTCCTTGTATTCTTATGTGCCATAGGATCCTCCTCAACCATGCTGCAACATATGTAGCTTTGTACCCACGTTTAGTAGAAGATAATTCTATAGTCGATTGCTTCTTACTAATCCAAGAGAAAATCCTTCATAATAAAGAAAAACAATATTCTTAAACTAATTTTCTAGAATAAATATTTCCTTCCCAATCTGAGTCACATTATCCGATAAGAGATGATCCCTCTTCATAAAGAATACCATAATCAATAGTTCCTTTCACATACCTAAGTATCCACATGCTTGCCTTCCAATGAGTTTGGTAGGCCTTCTCAGAGAACTTGCTATTTCTGTGGCCTCTTTGGCTCCCCTGCCTCGAAACTGTCCTCTTCCTCCTACATGATTCTGTTGTTGACTTTGGTCTTGGTTATTATTTCCTCTTCCACTTCCAAAACCTCTACCTTTGCCTCTTCCTCTACTAGAGTAGAATACGTGCTCCGAACTAGATTTTCCTTAGGAGTTTGAATCCTCACCAATATTCTTTTCTTCAATGATCAACATAGATACCAGATAAAAATAAAATTGGAATATTTTCCCTAGTTTGTATAGAAGTTCTGAATTGCTCATATACAGCTCCTAAACCACAAAGACACACTTCCACCTTATCATCATCATCTCCATTCACACCAATAGATGCAAGTGACTCACATATGCTTTTGATTTTCAAGGTGTAGTCACTTATTGACATGCTCTTCTTCTCCAATGTATGCATCTTGTTCTTGAGTTGCAATTTATGTGCCTTTGTATTGGTCTCATACAATGTGACCAAACTGTTCCAGGCCTCTTTTGGAGTCTTGGCATCATGTATGTGTCCAATCATGCTATCATGTATGCTAACAGATAGCCAGTACATTACCTTTCGTGCTCCTTGATTCCATTTCTCATATGCTCTTACCTGATCTACAGTCCGATTCCTTTCTGGTAACTATGGAGCATTTTCATTATCTCCTTCGATGTACTTCCAGTAGCCTTTTCCCATCATTAAATTCGTCATTCTGAATCTTCAAGCATGGAAGTTGTTCTTGCCCAACTTATCACTCATAAGCTAACTCATTCCATTTGTGTTTGCCATTTTTGCAACAATTCACAACACTGCAAAACACTACAAGCAGCACTTTTGCTTGAATGCTGTCGCACTATGACGTGATAATTCGATCTCAGAAAAACACAGTTTTTGTGTATCAACAGTACATGGAATCACTTGAAATTTTGGATCTGGAATATATGAATGTCATCAAACACAATGTAAGGTACAGTTTTTGAAACTCACCTAGTTATTCTACGGGCCCCACTTTGTAGCTCGAAACAGAGGTCAAGATGGCTCTGAAAATATTTTGAGGTCTTCTACCTTCATGCGGATTTTTGTTGCAAATGGAGGTCATTTGTGAATCGCGTTTTCCCCATGCCTTGCTATGTACTCTTCACCGTCACCTTCTCTACAAGCTCTCTAAAGCCATGCTGGTCTGATACCATGTCCTGAGGAAGGAGATACGGAAGAGAGTTCACACACACACTCTCACTCTCAAGGAGAAGCACACACACAGATTGAGGCAACGAAGAATGACCTTCTTCTTCTTCTTCTATTACATAAAAAGGAATGTACAAGAATGGAATAAAAAGCAAGAATACAACAAGTGCAATATATAAAGATCAATACATAAGGAAAAACCTAGTGTCCGTGAATGAGTGAGCTGGCAAGAAACAATGTGCCATCACTCTCGAGAGATATATCTAGTAAAGCTCAATGAAGTATCCTTGACATATACTGGCGTGACCACTATACATGTCAGAGAAACAAAAAATGGGTATGTGTCATCTTGGATCATCGCATGTTGAGCTTGATATCTCAACATAGCCATCAGCTCTGAATTTGTAGGTATTGATGTTGTAATCTTGGTGTCTTTTAGATCTTTCAATCATGGGTTTCACAATTATCATGCCAAGTACTCATAAACCATAATGGATGATGGGTAACTATGTGAGTGCATGGGTTGAAGAAAATATGTGCCTTATGCACGGTCTTGTAATGTGGCCTTATGCATGCTTACTTGGGGAATGCATTGTAAGAAGTATGGTGCAAAAATTTGGGTCTTGAGCTAAAAACTTGAGGGTATGCTGATAAAGAGGGTTCCTAATCTATCATTGTTTTAGTTGTTGCCAACATAGGGGATTCTTACCATGGTGAAAGGACGGTCGATCTGCATCTCTTCATGTTATGCTCGCATCACAGTGATTGATGATTGGCTTGTCTTTCATTGTTAATGGATCTCCTTGTGAATGGTTCACTAATGAGATTCTTTGAGTGCATGGTCTTGTCCCTTTCTTTTGTTTATTTTTTTCTCTCCTTTTTCTTCCCTTTTTTTCTCTCTTTTTTTTTTGAGGAAAAGTTTCACAAAACAAGAAGAAAGAGGTTAGTATCAATAAAATAGTTTACATATGTCAAATGTGTCTCACATGCTTGGGATTCTTAGTTGTGTTTATGCACGACATTGTAATGTGGCCCTATATTAATGCATATTGTGGAAATGCATGACATAAATGGTGCAAAAGATGGGGTTGCACCAATCGCACATGGTTTTCACATGTCGCTGATGTCATGTGCAGATGATGATGCAATCTTTGTTTGGAGATATCCATTAAATCTTGAAATGATGCAATCAATCAATGATTGAATGAGAACTACTCATTCCTCCTTATAGGGATCCATTTTAGAATAGTGTTTGGCTATATACAAACCACTTTTGGCCTCTTCATCTTTGGATGGTTTCTTAAATTTTGTATCCTTTGTGGTTGGCTCTTTGGTTCTCTGAGTAGCTTTGGTTCTCTGAGGGCTACTGGTGCTTTTGGCTTCTGAACCCATACCCTTGTTACTTGTTTTCTTAATATTGCCAAAGAAGCGAGTTGATCTTCATTTGATCTCTGTGCTTGGTTCTTACCCTTGCCTCTCCTCAACTTCTTTGTTGAGACTTTTCTCGTGAGGGAGAGCATAGGGTTTTGTGTATGTAAGAGTTCCGTGGGTACCCACATGTATAATCACCCTTGTTGAGTTGTAGTTAATTCCTTAAGCAGCCAAAGTTTTTGTATACATGTGGTTGAACTTGTCCTAGTTGCTTGGTTCCTCTTTTGGCATGGTTGGCTTGTGTGGATGGGAATTGTTGAGGCAAGGCTGGTGGTTGCTTGCCTTTTGTCACCCATATTTGTTTAGTCTTGAAAACTGGTTAAGAGTTTTTCCTTGTGCATGAGGGGCAAGGTTGCATAGTAGATCTTGTCACTAAGGTTTCCTCCTTCTTTCTATCTAGTTGTAGTTGTCCTCCTCCACTCTACATAATTGATTCTTCCAATTGTGATGTTGATACTTTTGGAAGAGAAGAGGATTCTAGAACTTTCATAAACTACCCATCAATAGGTGAGTAATAGTGTACATTGGACTCTGTAGTGCTTGCAAAGTGTGGGGTGTTGGAATCAAAAGGGCCCCTACCTTCCAATTCAACTATTAGGCATTGCTTGTTACCCAAACCTAAAGTAATTGCTTCCATAGTTTTAAGTCAACTGTTTCATCATACAACCAATCTTGTCGTACTATCAGATGTTTTGTGACGACCTCATCATGGAAAACTAACAATTTTATTGTCAAAGATACATCATTTAATAGGACAATTCACCTCATCGATACAAGGGGTTTCCACGCCTCTTAAGCCCACTACATAAGCTTCTAATGGCTTACCTTTTATGCCCCATCCTTTATAGCATGAGTACCTAATTGCACTAGCAACAGCTCTAGAATCAATCAGAGATTTGATAGTCTTATTTTTAGTGTCCTGCCCTAGTTCAACCGTGATGAATGGTCATCCATCTATGATGCTAGAATGTGTCCTCTTTTTGGGGCACATATCCATGTGATAACTTCGGGGCATTGGGGTTGACATCTAGATCTTATCACCTTAACGTATTTCACTAATGTGTTCTCTAGTCTCTACCTATTCTTCTTCTCTAACCCTTAACTCTTCTTCTTTTTGCTTCTCAGCACTGTTCAGTCTCATTAGCATATCCTCTATAAGAGGTTATTGATATAACTTGACTCGACATCCACTTATATGACTTTGCAAGAAGTTCCCTTTTAGAGTCGCCAATTTAACTGCACCACTAGTGGAAATTTTATTAATGACCGTGGGCCCATATCCTCATTTTTTTGAATTCACAGGCATGCTGCTTTAGTGTATAAACCAACACTAGGTCTCCCTCTTTCAATCCTTTTTCCTTGATGTGTGCATCTAAGTATTCCTTTTGTCTTTTCTTTATAGCATAGATGGCTGCTACTACTTGTAGCATGGTCTCACCTAAGCATTTTAGATCAAATATTCTAGATGACAACTTGTGTCCACTCCACTCATGATCTTCTGCTACTTTCAAAGTCTGGATCAAGAATTCTAATAATAACATCACATTTTGTCCAAAGACCATATGAAATAGGGTGGCATTAAGCATCATTTTGTATGCAACTTGGTAAGCACAAACAACATGATGAAGTTGTTTATCCAAATGAGAGTGTTTATTATTTACCAATTTTGTCAATACATTACATAGGATCTCATTTGTACTCTTGTCTTATCTGTTAGCTTGTGGATGATAGGGGCAGACCTCTTATGTATCACCAAGCATTCTTAGAGAAGGTTTTCAATGACTTTGTTCAACATGTGCATACCTCTATCACTTACTAACTCTATTGGTAACATGTATCTAGTGAATATCCTCTCAAATAAGAACTTAGCCATTTGAGAATCGTTCTTTGTCGTGTCTTTTACTTTTACCCACTTTTTAAGGTAATCTATAGCTACAATAATGTACTCTGCATGGATGTTTCTAGTTGGGGGTTAATAGGACCTACAAAGTCTATAACCCACTTTGAGAATGTGCATCCTCCCATCATTGGACTCAAAGGCATCTCATCTTTTCTAATCGAATATTATGCACATTGGAATGTGTCACATCTCTTCACATAGGTATGTGCATCCATATGAAGAGTGGGACACCAAAGTCTTGAGAATAGAATGGTCTTAATTACTCGATCAGACTTGAAGTGCCCACCTACAATGCCTCTATGTACATTTTCTAAGATTGTCAAATAGTCTGATTCCTGAATGCACATTCATAAGTAACCATCTTTGCCTCTTCGGTATAGGTTGTCTCCTAATAAGGCATAGCCTTGAGCCTCTTGCTCCATGCTTCATTTTCTTGCTGGACTAGCCTCATTTAGTTGTGTTCCTATTGAGCCCATAAAAGTCATATTGGTCAAAGTCAACCATAGTCAAAATCAAAAGGGTTAAAGTCAAAGCAATCAAATTCAATAAGGTCAAGGTCAAACTCAACATGGTCAAAGTCAAAGTGTTCAAAGCTCAGGTGTCAAAGTGCACAGGTGGTGCACAATTAATTGATTCACAAAGGGTAAAATTACAGAAAGTTGGTTGCAGGTTGTAGAGGTATTTTTGTAATTTCTCTAAGGTTCAAAGTGTTTTTAAAGTGTTTTGGAAGGTTTAGGTGAACCCTCTCTTAGGTGCACAAGTGAAGAATTAAAAGGAAAAATGTGAAGGTATATGAAGAGACAACATATGCAGAAGTGAAAACATGGCCCCCCAATTAAAATTTTTGTTTTAGTCTAAAGTCACTACAGGACAAAACATGGATTTGTTGGATGCCCACTTTTTGAGACAACCTTGGGACATCAAAGTGAGCACCAAGATACTCTAGCAGTTAGGAGCGTATGTGAATCAACACTCAAATCAATGTTCTTGAGCATAGTCTAGACTAAGCAAGAGAGAGAAGTGCAAGAGACACACAGTGTGCAATGCAAAGAAGTGAAGTGCAAGGCGTGCATGAAGAGTGACTAAGAAGTGTGCAGAGAAGTGCTAAGTTATTCAACCAAAGATCCCAAGGTCTTATTGAAGTTGTGCACGTGCCAACAGGTGTCCATCCCCTCCCCTATTGGAAGCTTGAGTGCAAGATGTGCACAAGTGCAAGCTTGGAGAAGATGGAGGTCTCGTGCAGAGAAGGCCGACAACAACAAGAACCTTGGGTATTTTGTACTTTGTGATTGTGCACTCTGTGGGATTTTTCACATAAAGCATTTTTTGTATTGTGCATCACCATTGTACTTATCTTCTTATAATCAATCGACAGAGGCTTCCATTGTCTGTATCTTTCTTCTTATCTTTCCCTTTTCTCCTACAAACACTCAAATCCCTCTTTACATAAGAATCCGCCAACAAAGTTTGACATACTCTATGGGATACAAGGAGGTTTGAGCATAGGAGAAGAAGTATTGTAGTGTGGAGAAGAATTATTCAAATGCCGACAGTACTACTTCATTGGATTAAGAGGTAAATCTTCTTATCAATTATCTCATAGTAAGAGGATCATGAATAGCTCATGACCACGACTCGGTCTCAATCATTGAGGATCACTTGCAAAGCAACAAGAAGGAAGGCTACTAGAAGATCCCCCAGTCCATTGTTGTCAACATCATCAGTAAAGAGCATGGTAGGTCACGTTGATTTGGAGACTCTAATTTCTAGATTAAATATAAAATTCCCTTCTTTCAAAGTCTTAGCTCAGGAAGATCCAGACAAGCATATTTGGAGGTTTTTAGCATTATGCAAAACAATAGGTTTGATGGGAAGAGAGGATGCTTTTTTGATACTCTTCCTTGTCACATTAGAAGGGTTAGCAGACGGAATGGTAGATCAAGTCAATGTGCCATCACCATCTACCAAGGTGGTGTAGTTGGAAGAAATTGAATCTTCTATAGTGCAGACAAGAAGCAAAGTGAAGGCCCAAGTAGAAAAAGGTCAAGAATCAAGGATTAATGCATTGAAAAAAGACATAGAGACATCTGAAGACAAAGCCATCAACTATGTAGATACAAGGCAAAAAGAAAATCTGATAGGTACGAGTGATGCCATTAGATAGGCATTCAGCAGGGCTCAGGAGGTGGTTGATAAGCCCATTGGGACCCATGCTCTTAAGGAATCAGAAGCTTCATGCCTACTCAAGTCCATGAAAAAGGAGGTGTATATTTTTTATTTAATAAAGATGGATGGGAAATTCAGGTCAGAACTCTTGTGGATAATTGATGAGGCTTCCACAACAAGTTTAGTGGCAAAGGTTGGAGTTATGCATAAAGATAAAATTGTAGTGGAAACACCCCTCACAGATTACAAGAGCCCTCGACTAACAATCTCTATCAAAGGTTATGAGTTTCAAGGAGTTATTGTGGATGGTGCTTCTGGCATTAACTTGATGCCTGAACATACCATGAAAAAGATTGGACTACACCCTTCAACACCTGCCAACTTCACTGTAACATTGGCAGACCAAAGTACAGTCACACCTATGGGAGTAGTCCCTAACATTTGGATGGAAGTACAAGGTAACACATTTGTCTTGGACTTTGTAGTTATAAGATTACCAAACGTGCAGGGAGGGTTTCCTCTATTAATTGGAAGACCTTGGCTAAGGCGTGCTAGTGTAATACATGACTGGGGAAAAGATACCATGTGGGTCCAATAGGAAGGTGCTGAATTAAGACAATTATTGTTGGAAGAAGGTCCCGATCAACAAGGACATACTAGCATGATGCAATGAGTTGGTATACACATAGATATGGACTATATAGAAAATCAATAAGGCAAGGAAGTGGATCTATATGATGAATACAACATGATCACATGGTTAGAAGAAGGGAATTATTTTCCTTGCTTTGGAATTTTTCCATCTAACTCAAACATAGAAGAAGGATATTGAGAAAAAGAGGAAATAATTCAAGAAGCTGGGTTGGGAGAGCCGACAAAAGACCACATAAGGGGAAAGAAGTCTCCTTTATACATCCATATAGAGGAAGTTATTTATGTGGATTGCAACCAAAAGGAAGGTTCAGAGTCTAAAGGTAAGAATAAGAATATAGAAGAGGATTCATTACCACTTCATGAGATCCCTGCAGGATGGATTCAAGAGGAAGAAGTGCAACTAGAAATCCAAGATGTTCCTGCTTATGATACCGAAGCTATGTGGGATAATGTAACTAAGGATGCTACTCAGGAAGGACTTACAGATAACATTATAAACAGGCATCCAGTGAAGGAGGTTCAGTTGGGCAATGAGGATTAGCAGCGTCCCATTTTAATAGCCACATGGATAGGGAATCATCCAAAGGTGCTCTTAAAGGTAACATCTTTCATGAAGTCATTTGCAAACATCTTTGCTTGGCACTACAAGGATTTAGAAGGAGTACAACCTAGTTATGGAGAGCACAAAATCCCTCTCAATGAAGGATCAAAACTAGTGAGAGGTAAGAGTTATGGGTTAAATCCTAAATATGGTGAAGCTGTTTACTTGGAAATTCAAAAAATGGAATATGCAGGAATAATCATCCCTCTAGAGCATTCTGAATGGCTACCTCCTATGGTAATTGTTCCAAAGAAAAACACTAACAAGATCAAAATCTGTGTGGACTTTAGAGCATTGAACAAGTTCATCATCCTAGATGGATTTCCAATGCCATTTGTTGAACAAGTCATAGAAGAAGTAGCTGGACATACACTGTATAGCTTCATGGATGGATTCAGTGGATATAATCAAATATCCATCCACCCTGAGGATCGAGAGAAGACTGCATTCATTACACCTTGGGGAACTTATGTACATGTAGAGATGCCATTTGGACTAAGAAATGCCCCTGGTACTTTCAATCAAACAATTAATCTCATTTTTGGACCATTGCTGCTAGAGTCTCTCAAGATTTTCATGGATTATTTTTCCTCCTTTTTAGGTATTCTTATAGAGACTCCATTGGATTGTTTAGAAAAGCATCTGATTCAATTACAACAAGTTTTTAAGAGGTGCAAAGAAACAAAGTTGAAATTGAAGCCAAACAAATGCCATTTTCTGGTGACTGAAGGTACCCTCCTGGGACATGTGGTATCCTCCAAAGGAATGGCACCTAACCCAGGAAAAATTATAGCTATATTAAAGTTAACTAAACCTAAATCTCCAAAAGAGGTTCAAAGTTTTATAGGACTTACAGGGTACCACCAGAAGTTTATTAAGATGTATGCAAAAATAGCCCAGCCATTGGCTAGGCTTAGAAGTAAGGAAGTACCTTTTAAATGGGAAGAAGATAAGGAAAAAGCATATCAAACATTAAGGTCAAGGTTAGTAGCTGCTCCCATTCTGATCACACCTGAGTGGTCAAATATTTTTCATATACATGTAGATGCCAGTGCATATGCAGTGGGGTAGTTTTGACTCAACAGAGTAAAGAATACAAAATGGACAGGCCAATTCAATATGCCAGTTAAATTTTGACCAAGGATGAAAGGAATTATAGCACCATAGAAAAGGGAGGCCTTAGCCATGATTTTTGTTGTCCAAACGTTTCGTCATTACTTGCCGGGAGTGAAATTTGTTATCATAACTAATCATCAACCGCTCAAATATTTACTGAACAAACCACAAGCGACTGGTAGGGCATGGAGGTGGTTACTGTTGTTCCAAGAATTTGATTTTTTTGTAGTCCATAGACTAGGTATGAAAATGTTATGGCAGACCACCTATCCAAGATCAACATGATGTATCAAGCAATTGGACTAGATGATGATTTTCCAGATGCTAATCTGTTTGCAGTACAAGCTCAAGGTTGGTTTGAGGACATCAAGAATTTTATTAAAATTGGATTGTATCCAGAGAAGGAAAGTGTTGTGCAAAGAAAGAGATTGCTAATCAAAAGCAAACCTTTTATCTTCAATGAAGGAAAATTATATACACATGGAAAAGATAACAGGTTTAGGAAGTGCATGGAAGAAGAAGAAGAAGTGAGGGAAGTCCTTAAATTTGCACATGAAGGAACAGGTGGTGGGCACCTTCCAGGACACATTATGAGTCAGAGGATCCTTGATGCTGGCTTATGGTGGCCTACATTATTCAAAGATGTAGAGGAATGGGGAAAGGCATGTGATTTTGTTAGAGGTGTGGACCCAAGCCAACAAAGCAGAGGCACAACCCCTTGATTATTTCCACTTCTTGGCAACCATTTGAGAAGTGGGGGCTAGATTTCATAGGGCCCATCTACCCTCCGTCGATTCCAAAAAAGAGAAAAGTATCTATTGATTGCGACGGACTATTCGACAAAGTGGGCTGAAGCTATTGCCTCCCTTGATTGCACTGCTCAGACTGTTGCTGATTTCATTTAAAGTAGTATCATTTGCAGGTTGCAAGTCATTGTTCCACAGATTCTGATCATGGCCTATCATCAGCACTACTGAAGCTCTCTGGATCACCTAGAACTTGCAAAACTTGTCTAGGTTGTACATAGCCTTCTCATATCATTTGCTCAAGTTTTAGTAGTTTTTCTTTAATCCATTTCATTCATGTTCCTTGTGTTTTTAGCAAATTTAGCAACCATTTCATAGCCTTTGCATAAGCACAACTTTTGGAATTTTTTTGGGAAATTTTCAAGCATTTTTAGAATATTTCTAGCATTTTTCATCCTTTTGAAATGTCATTTTCGTGCCAAATTGGAGGAATAAAGGAAGCTCTTTGTGGTTTTGAATGAGGAAATAGGCCTAGACCTATAGAAAATTTTTTGAGAATGTTTTTTGATTTTTTTGAATTTTTTTGGGATTTTCTCCAATTTTTGGATATTAAAAAAAAAAGAGAGGGGCCCCATGGAGATTTTTCAAAAAAAAACAAAAAATTAAGGGAAGAAAAAAAAAAACCCCTCCCTCTCTCTCTCTCTCTCTCTCTCTCTCTCTCTCTCTCTCCCCCCTCCCCTCCCCCTGCCCCCCACCCCCACGCCCCCACCTTCCCCCCCCCCCCTCCCGATCCCCTATTTTTTAATTTTTTAGATTTTTTATTTTCTTTATTTTATTTCTTTATTTTAATTTTCTTTTATTTTATTTTTTATTTTTTATTTTTTATTTCAGATTTTCCACACATGTGCATTCGAAAACTTAAAGAAAAAAGAAGAGTAGACATTTTAATTTGTTTCATTATGAATAATTATATATATATATATCTATATATATATATATATATATATATATATATATATATATATATATATATATATATATATATATATATATATATATATATATATATATATATATATATATATATATATATAATTTCATGGTCCAATGCTTTGGGCTCTAGATTGCGCCTTGGATGGCTGTTTTTTCAAACTTAGAGTCATTTTCATGTCTTCTGGCACCTCTGAACTAAATTTTTGCCTTAATGTTTCCAAAATCCCACCTTTTCTCTGACTTTTGGTTCAAACCCCAATGTTTTGAGCACATTTCTCACGTTTTAATTCCACACATGGTCCACATGGTATATTCTCACTTTATTTTGCCATATGTTTCATACTTTTCCATATGCACCCTGTGTAGCTCTCGTGTTTTATCATTTTGGCCCTCTCCAGACCCCATACTCCTACTGCCTCACCCTCCCTTTACCCTTCTGCCCAACCCCATCCTTACCCCTCCCTGCCCTATCCATCTCAGCCCCCTCAGCCCTCCCTTCCCCCTCCATTCTACCCTCCCATTGCCCTCCTTTGCTTTTTCATGAAAAAATTCCACTTTTGGGTTCTTCTCTAGTGTTTGTTCTCTCCTACTTGTAGTGGACTTGGTAGCTGTTCAGGTGTCCTTTTGAAGATTTTGTAGCACAAGAATCATGCTGTCATATCTGCTCAGAGTTTTGGTTGTAGCTCTCCCGGATAGAGAGCACATTAGATGGCAGGCACCTATTGAGCCCATAAAAGTCATATTGGTCAAAGTCAACCACAATCAAAGTCAATCACAATCAAAGTCAACCATAGTAAAATTCAAAAGGGTCAAAGTCAAAGTAGTCAAAGTCAATAAACGTCAAGGTCAAACTCGACATGGGCAAAGTCAAAGTGTTCAAAGTTCAGGTATCAAAGTGCACAGGTAGTGCACAATTAATTGATTCACAAAGAGTAAAATTATAGAAAGTTGGTTGTAGGTTGGAAAGGTATTTCTGTAATTTCTCTAAGGTTTAAAGTGTTTTTAAAGTGTTTTGGAAGGTTCAGGTGAACCCTCTCTTAGGTGCACAAGTGAAGAATTAAAAGGCAAAATGTGAAGGTATGTGAAGCAGCAACGTACACAAAAGTGAAAGCATGGCCCCCCAATTAAAATTTTTGTTTTAATCTAAAGTCACTATAGGACAAAACACGGATTTGTTGGCTGCCCACTTTTGGAGATAACCTTGGGACATCAACGTGAGCACCAAGACACTCTAACAGTTAGGAGCGTACATGAATCTACTCTCGAATCAAGGCAAGGACTATTCTTGAAGACCAAGCAAGGTGAGCATAGTCTAAACTAAGCAAGAGAGAGAAGTGCAAAAGACACACAGTGTGCGACGCAGAGAAGTGAAGTGCAAGGTGTGCATGAAGAGTGACTAAGAAGTGTGCAAAGAAGTGCTAAGCTATTCAACCAAAGATCCCAAGGTCTTATTGAAGCTATGCGCATGCCGACAGAAGGTGTCCATCCCCTCCCCTATTGGAAGCCTGAGTGTGAGGTGCGCACAAGTGCAAGCTTGGACAAGGTGGAGGTCTGGCGCAGAGAAGGCCGATATCAACAAGAACCTTGGGTATTTCGTACTTTCTGATTGCGCACTGTGGAATTTTGCATAGAAAGCATTGGTTGTATTGTGCATCACCATTGTATTTATCTTCTTATGATCAATCGATAGAGCCTTCCCATGTCTGTATCTTTCTTCTTGTCTTTCCCTTTTCTCGTACAAACACTCAAATTCCTCTTTACATGAGAATCCCCCAACGGTTTCCAATCTCATAAATTCTATCAATGAAGCACTCCGTTCTAGAACTAGACAATTCTTAATCCTCTCATGTATTTGTTTGTCCATATTAGGCCCATACACTCGTAAACATTTCAGATTCTACAATGTTCATTTTTTAGAATAGTGATTTCCTAGAAGTCCTTCATGGTCTTGTTGCAACCAATTGCTATTTTCATCCTCTTGGACACACCAAGCTAGTACACCCTCTGTATCTTGTTTGTACATACTTCCTACCAATATTTTGATATTTTTGTGATTTTTAGAATTTCATCTTTGTTCCTTTTACATTCTTATTTGTGGGTCCAAAGGTTAGGACAGATACCAACGTATTTGCCCATTTAGGAAGAAATTCTAAATTGGACGGATAAGCATTAGGCAATTCATAAAAAACTCCTTGCACTGACTCTCTTGAGGTGATATGAGAAAGTTGGACCACCTTGAGGTGGATCCTGTTGGAGGAGATGGATGGGTATCCCAAGGAATGAGGTGCTACTGCTAAAACGTGCTTTATACCAGCCATGATACACTTCAAAGATATAGAGTAGGCCCTTTTAGCTTGCAAATGACACCACGGAAGTACCTATGTACGTTGGAGTTGATGTTTGAAACAATTAATACAAAACATACTAGTTCACAAATAGCTAGTGTTGAAAAACTTGCTATTTTAGTCAATACACCTACTGGCTTGTGCTCAAAGATCATAGTACAATAGCAATTGACAAAATTCCTTTTGAGGGAATTCAAATAGCTTGGATAGCTAATGATTGCCAGTGGAATCATTAAAAATGATCAACTATGCTCTGAGAAATAACTTTAACAAATTAGATCTTCCCCCTAGCTTTTAAGGGAATGATGGAGAGTGTTAATCTCCAAACAAGCAAGCTATTCTTGTTGTTAGAACACTTCTATATCAAGAATAACTCAAAACCTTTACCAATGTGGAGGATCAGTACCAGATTATTAAAATTTTGAACTAACTGTGAAGAGAGTCACTACTCAGAAAGTCTATTGCACATAATTCACTCATTGACTGATCAAATGTGTAATGTTTTTTATGAAACTTTTTATAAGGTGATGTCTATAGATTTTTCACCTTCTCCAAGTTAAATATTTTCAAAAGATTCAGTAGATCTTGAGAAATGATTCAAACAGTTCACCTATGTATGAAACGATTCTCTACTATAGTCGACTTTGACACCTGCAACTTCTAAAGTATGGTTCTCCCAAAGTACAACCCGTTTAATCAAATTCTTTTAGCCATAGATGGCTTACCTTCCAAATTAAATTTTGACTCCTCATTTGTCCAAAACTTTACATAGTGCACCAAGTACTGATCAATTCTTTGACCATCAAAATTGTACCTATTTCAAAAGACACTCATCACTTCTTCACATACAAATGTTCCTACACATAATTCTCTAAGCCTTCTTACAACTAGGCTCTCAAATATTAAACATAGTAGCATTAGCTATGAAATTAGACATCCACAAACGGATTCTTGAAATAATCAAACACACAAGGAGAACACATCAAAATATCAGGCGCAACTTTTTCTTCTATTAAGAAAACTCTACATCTGAATGATGAGAAGATATTCCTTACTTCTAAAGTGTCTAATGACTATTAGGACTTCTAATTCTTCTCATTTCATGCTCTATCATACTTGTGCTGACTTTATACTTGTATATATAGGCATATATGCACAAGCTCATGACCATACAAAAGGTATAAGTGAGCTAACTACAAATTAATGTACATATGTATACAAGTCTTCATTTCTTGAACATACTCTATCTTCAATCTTCAAATTTTTATCTTTTCTTCATCCTTTGGCTTCACGTTTTTGTCCAAAACATCAATTGGTGGTTGACTTGCACAAACAGCTCCCCCTTAATCATCAATTGAGGTTTTCTCTATCTTCTTTATACCTGCTATGTTTTTTAATCTTTGTAGCTTTGGTCCATCCAAGATTTTGGTTAGCATATTTGCAATGTGATCTTTTGTTGAAGTATGTATGACTTCAATCTGCTTATCAATCACATTCTCTCTTAAGAAGTGATACTGAATCTCGATGTGTTTAGTCTTGGCATGAAAAACAGGATTAGCATCTAGATACAATGAGCTCATATTATCTCCATGAATAGTGGGTGTACTCTGAATGATGTCAAAACTCTTCATGAGAGTCTTCAACCATGTGACTTCCTTTGCAGCTTCAACCATACCTTTATACTCTGCCTCTATAGATGATAAAGCAACTATGTGTTGCTTCTTAGAACACCAAGAGATTAACTTATCTCCCTCCATATGTTGATCTCCTATCATCAAGATTACCTACCCAATCTGTATCATTATATATCTTGATGTTTGTATCTGATGTAAAACCATAATACAAACCTTCCTTGAGTGTACCTTTAATGTATCTCAACACTCTTTGTCCTGCAACCCAATGTTCTTTTCTAGGACAATGCATGAATTGAGACAACACTCCAACTGCATATGACAAATCATGCCTAATTAATGTAGCATAGATTAGACTACCAACCAAACTTTGATATAACTTCATATCCTTGAATTATTCTCCTCTATATCTGCTCAATTTGTGATTTACCTCCATTGGAGTAGGTGCTACCCTGCAATCTTCCATTTTAAACTTGATCAACAAGTTCTTCAAATACCTTTCTTGAGCCACATAAACTCCATATTGAGTATATGAGATTTCCATGCCCAAGAAATATGACAAGTCTCCCAAGTCACTAATCTTGAATTCTTTCTCCATTAGTTTCTTGAGGCTTTGTATACCCTTCTCATCTATACCTGTAAGAATTATATCATCAACATATATGCACATATAAATGAACCCATCATCACTTGCTTTGACAAGCAAGATACTATCAACTTTAGATACTTGGAAACCAAGTTCCTTCAAGAACTTCACAAGTCTATAACTCCATGCCCTTGGGGCCTGCTTCAAACCATACAAAGCTCCTCTTGAGCTTACATACATATTTTCAATACCTTTTATCTCTGAACCCTTGTGGTTGCTCCATGAAAACATCATCTGAAATATAACCATTAAGAAAAGCATTCTTCACATCTAATTGACATAATCTCCAACCTTTACATGCAGCAATGGCTATGAGTGTCCTAATGTTTGTCATCTTTGCCAAACAACTATAGGTCTCATCATGGTCTATACCATATGTTTGAGCAAACCCTTTCACAACAAGTCTAGCTTTATACCTAGACACACTTCCATCTTCATACCTCTTTGTCTTGTAGAACCACTTGCATCCAATGATCTTTTGACTATTTGGTTTAGGAACCAAATCCCATGTCTCATTCTCCATCAATGCATCATACTCTTCCTGCATAGCTTTCTCCCAATTTTCCTTCCCTTTTGCCTCTTCAAATGTATAAGGGTCTTCATCTTCTTTCACCATGTAAGCATAATCTTTAGGAGTCAAAAAAGAAGTGTCATAGCTATACCTTGTAGGTTGCGACTTGTGTCTTGATGATCTTCTGAGTTCTCCACTTCTTCAAGTTTTTGGTTCATCACATTCGAGATCAAACCTTGGCACTTCGTCAACTTCAACTTATACTTCATTGCTCTCTTCCTCCTCAAATATCTGAACCTTTGATTTACCTTTCTTTTGATTCAAAACTTCTTCATCACCTGCATGGTTATTGATTGTACCTACATACCAAGTACCTTGCTCATCAAACGTAACATCCTTTGATACAAGAAATTGCTTTGTGGATGGACTCCACAACCTATATCCTATCTGCTTATCATCATATCCAATACACACATACTTTTCAACTTTAGGTTCCAATTTATGCCTCAACGGAGATGGCACATATGCATAAGCCAAACATCCAAATAATCTGCAATGATCTAAGGTAGATCTCTTACCCCACCATGCCTCATATGGTGTCATACCCTGCAAAGATTTACATGGTAACCTATTAACCAAATATGTAGCTGTATTTACAGCCTCAACCCACAAATAATTTGGACAATTTTTCTCCTTCATCATTGATCTTACAAACTTAACAAGAGTTCTATTTCTTCTTTCCGCTACACAATTTTCTTGAGGAGAGTACCTACAAGTAACTTCCCTTTTTACACTTGCATTCCACAAGTAATCATTGAACTCATTAGAGAAATACTCTCCCCCTCCATCTAACCTTAGTATCTTCAACTTTTGACCTATGATTCTTTATGCATACACATGATAATGTTTAAATGTATTGAATACCTCTGATTTATCTTTGATCACATATATAGTGATCCACTTGGTAGCATCATCAACATAAATCACATAGTATCTTGAAGCATTAATACTGAAATCCTTTGATGTTTCCCACATATATGTGTGTACCAACGCGAGTTTCTCTGAATACATGAAACCATGCTTAGAATATGATTGTTTATGAGCCTTACCTAATTGACATGCCTCACATTTGTATGTCATATGTTGACCTGCAACATTATGCAATCCAAGCATTGAACCATTGTTAACTATATCCTTACTACCTCTTTCATTGAAATGTCCAAGTCTTTTATGCCAAAGGTCTAACTCAGAGATCTTATGTCCTCCATGAGTGAACAAGGCATGACCAACATTACCTTGAATCTTCAATGTGAAGAGTCTTCCTTCTTTCTTCCCTGAAACAATTTGTTTATACCCATTGATAGGGTCTTCCACAAAAACTCCATCATTAGTGAACCTTACTTCATAACCTTTTTCAACAATTTGCCCTACACTTATATTATTCTTTGGAATTGTAGGAACATACAAGACCTTACTTAGGAGAGTACTTCCATCCTTGGCTTTCACTGATCCAACTGACTTCACATTGTGCTTTGTATTATCACATGTTTGAACTACATGATTAGTTACTTTGTTCTCCAAATCATTCATCAAAGCTATGTTACCACTCATATGATTGCTAAACCTTGAGTCAATATAGAAGACTCTTTGACCTTCACTTTGTCTTTCACAAGTTGAATTCATGATTAAGGTTGAATCACTACAAGAAATAGGGGGGCATAGCGACGCCGCGAAACCAGAAAAATAACGGGGACCATTTCTTATGCGATGCTAACGTCGCGTAAGCGATGGTCCTGTTTTTGAAATTTTGATTTTTAGGCGGGGTACGTCGCAGACTAAAGCTTGCGTCGCTTATGCGATGCTAATCTTTGCATCGCAAATAGAGTCGCTTGCTAGCGACGGTATGGGCGATGTGGGAAAACTGGAGAGCGTCGCATATGCGTCGTCCTTTCGAGAGCGTCGTGTAAGCGACGCTCTAGAATGTTAAAAAAAGTTTTGATTTCTCCCGAAACATTTG